>JABFQC010001988.1:0-17338 GCA_022817085.1 Psilanteris sp. ZL-2020
ATTTTCTTTCGAATGTATTTATAATGTATTTTCTTTTTTTATGATGTAACGACTCTCTTCATGTATGCTTTTCAGCCATACGGGGTTCTCCCCGAGGCGCTATATGTTTGTAATAATAATAATAATATTCAATAATTGTTATCCTTTATTGTAAATTTTGATAACTTATTGATTTAATTATTTTACATGCATAATCAATACATTTTTGGATCACAAGGATAATATACATTTCTCAATATAAGTAACACCAATATAAAACCGCATAGCATAAAATCGTAAAAATAGGAGGAACTTTAGATCAACAAGATACATTCAGAAAATCATGCAGTAAAATCTTTATTACTTGAAATAGTAAAAAAATTTAAAATAGGACTGGTTGAAATATTACCAAGCAACTGAATTATGTTAATGAAAAAATAGAGAAAAATATCTGCATTTGAAATATTTTGGAATCGAACTTTACATCTGAAATATAAATATATTAATATATTTGCAGGACCAATCATAGAATACGTGTAAACTGAGTTAATAAACGTTTTTTATAAAAAAATCTGATATTGTAACGAATTTTTTGTTAAATGATTCATAAATAATTGTTTTATTCTAAACATAGACCTTAATACAATAAAATCTTTTTCAATTCGAGTAAATTATTTTTTAATTAAAAACATTTAGTTAATATCTCAAAATTGAAAATATATATATTCTATAATCATATACAAATAATACTAATTCTATTTTGAATAATTTTACTCCCTTTATTAGAATAAAAATTTAAGTTATAAAAATAATGTCTTTGCAAAAAATTAGTAAGGTTTAATAATATGTACGACTTATTGTTTGCTAAAACAATAAATAAATCATAAAAATTTATGATAATATTATAAAAGAATTGTCTTAATTAATGTCTGTTGATATTGAAAATCTGTCAAGTTGCATCGCGTTCATTTATATCGCACTTACAATTAAAAGAACAGAATGTTTGTTTACGGCACAATAATGTAAATTATAATTAGTTTGAATCATATAGAGTTAATTGTACATTGTTCAAAATAATATATTATACGTCATAATTTTTGTTTCACTGATTTTTTGTTTTTACGTTATTCGTAAAATGCTTGACTTTTTAATCTTAAAAATAATGAAAGAACTATTTTATTCTCAATAATTTTAACAAATTATACAGCACTGATTCAAAAATTATTAATAGTATGTAAAGTTTGTGATAAACTTTAAGTATAATGATAAATATTGCGCGTTTTTTTACATTGTCAATACGTGTAGGATTACACTCGGAATTTATTATTTATGTAATTTAATTTGGATTCATATATCAAAATTGTATAAAAATATTTATATTAACTATTTTATTGGATTATATACAAAAATGAAAGAATATAATTAATCTATAACAAAAATTAATTGTTATCAATATTATGTACGCAATGTACTTTTTGAATTGTAATTGCCGCTTTCAAATAATATTTATTAGATATTTGTTTGTGTGATTTATCTGAAGGTCAAATCCTGGTCTTTATGTTTTGCTTTACATATATAACTGTCATCAATTATATAATATGCATGTGCAATGTATATTAAAAAACAAAAACAAAAAATTATCATACTAGAAAAAGATAAACGGCGTTAAATGAATAGGCGTTAGACAATTAGACTGATAATATAAAAGTGATTTGTCTTTATATATAGTAAATTTAAATGATTTTACGGCTAACTTCGCAAGTAATTGCTAATGCAGATGCTATACGATTGGGATAATAAACGCTTAAAATGATAAACGTTTGCACAAACATTATATTATCCAGGCGTTTAAAGTAGGATGCAAAATATTTTCTGAACAAAAGTGACAAAGTTAACGACCTGGTGGAATTTACGTTCAGAAGGTTTCAGTTTCGTACAGAAATGCATGTCCATAATTCACACATGACACTGTCGAGATTTCAAACTAACACGCTAATACTTTCCAGAGCTTTTCGCGGAGTTGATAAACGAGCTCATCATTATCTGAAGCATTTTTAATTAATGTGTTTGACATAAAAAATGAAAATGCTAGAATTTACATTATATTAAATGTTTGTAATAAAATGAAACATACATTAAAGAAGATATATATTCTACACAATAGAAATGAATATGTAAGCGTAAAAAATTTAATAAAAAATTATTTGAAAAGTAAACTGATAATTTTAATTAATTAACCTTTCTTATATTGTATAAATAATTATCTATATTTAAAACAACATAATATGAACGTCTGTATACATGTATATATATATATAACCTATAGGCTTTGAGGAATATAAAACGGAACATTTATATTCAAAATACTTTTTCAACTAAAATATATACGGTTTCGGTGGAATAAGAGTTATAAATTACAATTATCTGTCAGTTACTGAGTAATTTTATTGCTAAATTGTATTCAATTATTTATATTTTCATTAAATTTAAATTACAAATTGACGATCCATTTAAATTTGAATATTAAATAACAAGTAAATAAATCAAAATTTATACCGCGTTGATTTATTTATTTAACGGAGCGAAAGTAAAAAAGGACATAACGATCAGTTGTAAAATTAAAATTTGTTATAACTATATTTTAAGTGCATTTTTAATTCGTAGAGTATTTTGCATGAAATTCACTTTTAGTTTTAGATTGCATATTAATTATACCCGATTGCATTCAATTGGTATCATCCGCTTGCTTTTTGAACCATCGCAGATAGGCGTTTAATGTTTGCAAAGGTCAGTAACCACATAACATTCGTTTCTCATTCGTATATATAATGTTCACATTTTGTTTAACCTTTTACGTCAATTTTCAATTTGTTCTGACCAAAATATAATTGAATCGCAAAATACAATAGTACGGAATACGAAACAATGTTGTTTGTAAAATAAATGATAGTATTTTTTTATGAAAGCAAAAAAAGAACATCGAAAATATTCATCGGAATGCAGCCTATGTTTTTCAAATTTGAATTAAAATTAATGATATATCAATATGTAGAATGTTGTCAACGAATGAATCACGCAGTTCGATTTATTGAATTAATTTCAATTACTTTTTTTCTGAACGCTTATTTCGTTTTGCTTTATTATTAATTTCCTGGGCAAATCTATAAAATGGTAGGTTATGAATTTCGAGTGGAACATGCATTCAAACTTTTAAAGCCAAGTTTGTTGAGAAAATTGACTTAAAAAACGCGAAGTAGGAAGAAAATAAGTTAATAGTTTATTAACTACAGTTCTATAAAACTTATTAAAAAACGAAAAATAAAGAGACGAAAAACTTGTTAAGAAGTGGAGAAATAAAAATATTTAAGATCACGTGTTAATTTAAGGCATCAAAATTGGCATTCATGGTTTGAAAATAAAGAAAATATGATTATAAATTATATACTTATAGCTGTTAAAGTAATTTAATATGAAGTTTATTAATCGAAATATGTGCGAGTAGACGAATGAAAATATAAACTCCAATTTTTATATAAAAAAACGAATCGCACTAATATTTGCAGTAAGGCGATAGAATTTAAATCAAACATAAATTATTAGCCTTAATGTTTTGCAATAATTTGATGCCTATATGAAAAACGTATAGGGAATATTTTTAAGGCGTTGATTCGAAAAGTTTTCCCGCACAAAGCACGAACGCAGTGTGATTCTGTACATAGACAGTTAAACGATATACCTCGTAAATCGTATATTTAAAGTTTATCATTGCAGCGACTATATAAAAGTTCGCTTGTATTTTACATGCGACATCAAACAACATTTTTGCAGCCCAAACAGACACTTTTATTACACATTCATCGAACCTCTTCGCGATTTCATATAATGCATTCAGAATGGTATAATCGTTAATTTTTATTTAGTTTATCTGGGTCAAATTGCGTTCATTCATTCAATAGAATTCATCTGTGATCTTTGCAAAGTGAAAAGTACATTGCTTTTACAGAAGTATTTATAAGATAAAATGTTACAAATTGAATTAATTGCAGCATGAAAAAATACATAATTAATAATATCTCAACGATTACCATTTCTATGAAAAGTTAATAGAATTGAATTTATAGTTTTATTTCGGAATTAATTCTATATAAAATTGTCTTAGCAAATATCAAACAGTAAGATTGAATTATATTAATATATTAACTTATATTGAAATTATTCATATAAATATGTACTGCAAATTGAGCTTTGAATAATGTTATTTGTAATCTATAGTTTTTAATATTTTTTGAATACTTTTAGTATAATATATAACTTTAATTTAATATAATAGAGTATACAACTTTTTAATATTTCACTTTATTGTTATAATAAGATTATCTTTGCTTACTAAATAGTGAATTAATATGTTAAATAAGTATTTTGTATTCATTGGTTTTATATACATAAAAATTGTTTTTTATTTTTCTTTTTTTTTTATTTATATAATGCTGTATATAATTATTCTGTTGTATATCAGAACTAATTCTTAATTAATGAATTAATGATATTCTAATGAAGTTAATTATTAATGAACTTAATTATAAGCTAGTTATGTTCAATAATTAGTTAAAAAATTAATGTATACCAGAAAAGCTTAACTTAAATATAATAAAATCTCATAATAACTCACATAACAAAGTTAATAATTACTGTTTATTGCATTGATTTTCACTTTTTGTCGTTCTATTTTATCATGAATTTTGAAATGGATGCTAATGTTGAAATAAATATTGTATAGAATTGTATATACAATTAAATGTACGCTAATGCATTGTTTTTATTTCTACTTAATCTTATAATTTATATTGAATGCGGACCATTAAGAATACACGATTTAATTTAATAATATTTAGTAAAAGTGAAAAAGTAAACATATGTAAATTATAATAAAATCTGTTAGATTATTTATAAAATATAATAAATTTGAGATATATTATATTTTGATATTGTAAAAAATATTGCTTTAAAATAAAGCAATACGATTATATTAATTCTGTTTTATTATTGTAGACAAGGATTTTTTTTGAAAATTTGAGCCTGCATATTTATTCATTATATTATATAATGTTAGTATAAAAGAATAATCATTCTGATATAATTGTGTCTCATATATAAAAAGCTTGCGCTATCATGTATAAATTAGATAGACAAACATTGCGTACAGTTTTATTTGGTTATTAATAATTTAGTTTTACAAATAAAATACACACTACATGCATAGGTGATACAATTTTCTACTTTGACTTGAGTATCAATAAATCTTAAATAGAAATTGATACAGTTCAAGAAAATTTACTATTGATTTGCTATAAAACTGATTCAAAAGTATGGTATGCTTAAATATCCCAATCGTAAACTCGTTTATAACATGTGGCATAGATTATTATTTAACATAAAAAATGTATGTAACGACATATTTCAGCATTGATGTTTAAAAATACAAAAAAATGTATAAATATTTTTAAACCGACTGGTTATATAATACTTAGAATCAAGATTAAGTAGATATAATTTTGTCAGCAAAAATGTTATATTATTCAAACATGAATGCATTTAAACGAAAGGATAATCCCATATTAGTTTTTTCGCGGTTGTATATATTTAATCACAAGAATGATTATGCCGTATCTCAATAAATAAGCGATTTGGTTATCTCGCTATGTAATAATGTTTTTTGCACTTATAAGTGTCGACACAATTTTTTTCTACACATGTAGTCGTATAACCTACAATAAAGATCAATATTTTGAATGATTAAAAGTATTCCGGGCGCGAATAAAATATTTATTCGTTTCATCTTAAACTGACACAATTCTCGTGTTCATTATTAATTGGACTCTGTTGGTTATTCATTGTTATTTATTGACTAGTATTTGTTATTATAATGTGTTCTTGATTTTTGCACTCCGTTGTATACAGCAACATTGTGCATAAAAAATAATCAGCGATATCGATCAGAATACCTTAGTATAAATACCTAGATCTTTAATTTATCATTTATCATTTTTATTTTGACAACTGATTTTACATGAAAAAAATTGATCACCATTAACGTAAAATCAACGTTCCAGAGAAAGAGTCATAGATATTTGATTTTCAATTAAATATTGAATGCATTACTTGGATAATTAAACGTTAACGTCAATAATATTAAAATAACTTTTTATCAACGTAGCGTGTTTATTTTTAATTTAATTTTAGTTAAAAATTTGATTCTCGTTAATTTAAACGTTGAACCAATGTTTAAATATCAATCAGAAATAATTAAAGGGAGGTTACCGATAATGAGGTTCAAAATCATTGTTTAACATACTGCTAGTTTTCTTTTTTCTTAATAAATTCGCATGCAAATTAAATTTACAAGTTATAATATTTTTCTTTATAAATTTGTAAATTTTTAATAAAACTGTATTGTAAAATAAAGTATATTATTCTTTACGTAAGAATTATAAATATCTTAAAAGCGTTTTTTCACGTTAACTTGTATAAATTTAAAACCTTGATAATATTAAATATTAAATAACTGCTTACATTAAAAAGTGTGATGTAAAATTCTTATTAATATTATATATTCATAGTTTTATTGTTTATATTTTGACTGATACGTAGTATGACTAGGCATATTAATTTAAAACTTGAATAAATAATATTATATTAATTCACTGTTTAAAGAAATGTTATTGGCAAATAAAGCAGTAATATTTTAATATTACGTGTTTTAAAATGTTTAATTTTTATCATTTATATTTTCTATATTATGATAAAAAGGTAAAATCACGCATGTATTTATGTCACGAACAAATGATTTGCAAAAATGAGGAATAATATCAAATTTAACAGAAGATGAATTTATCACACATGACGAGAATACTGAAAACTTAACTAAATTCTATTTTATTAATTATATACATTTTTATTTCACAGCGTACAGTAAATCCAGTTTTAGATTGTTTTGTCAATCACGTGAAAATTAATTGAATTTCACTGCTGCCATATGAAGTTATATAGAAATAAAAAGAAATAAAAAACACTTGTAGAATCATGAACTTGACATGCAATTTCCATGGTACAAAAAGTAATTTTTCATATGTGTTTCATTTGTTATTTTCTATAAATTAAATGTTAAGAATATTCTTCTTAAAATCAAGAAAACAATTTAAACATTGCTTTGAAAAACCTACGAATATTCTTTCGATCGCATTGAAATCTACTGTCAATCTACCCTGCCTTGTACTTAGAAAAATCTATATTAATAAC
The DNA here is from genome assembly GCA_022817085.1 of Psilanteris sp. ZL-2020. Lineage (NCBI taxonomy): Eukaryota > Metazoa > Arthropoda > Insecta > Hymenoptera > Scelionidae > Psilanteris > Psilanteris sp. ZL-2020. The sequence goes on from JABFQC010001988.1 coordinate 7,276, forward strand.
ACTCATATTATATGTCATATTGACGTGTTGAGTTCCTTGATTAAATCCAATTATATTAAAAAATGTTCCACCAGTCAATGTATTACTCTACGTCTGGCTGATCAAATTCGGATTTCTGTGGTCAATCGTTTGATTACTGCTTTAGTGTTATTTGATTTATCTAAATCCTTTAATCTAGTAGATTATGATCTTTTGATTGTGTATTTTGGTAGGCTTGGTTGTATGTCTTCAGCGTAGTCAACTTAACTTCAGATCCTGTTTGACTAAAGATTTCAGGCCATAAAGGATACACATGTAAACTTCTTAGATTGGTGGGGTATTTTTAAGGACATTTTTCAATTCATGGTTCATTTTTACACTTTATTTTTCCATTTTTTATCAACAAAATTTTGTCATTGTTATAGTATTTCAAATTGTTATAGTGTATGATTTTCTCTTCTAATATATATATTAACCAATTCTATTAATGTCTACAAATATATAAAAATATGTCGACAAATCTACTAACTGATGATTGGTTTATATAATCAACTGATGATTCTATACTATCTAAATTTGAATCAGCGAAAATTAACTGATAATTATTCAATAATCGCTATTTTCAGAAGTTAACATTTGTAAATCCATGAATATTCGTTTATTTCAATCAAATATTATTTAAGGAAGTTAGTGGCTAATTTTTGCAGTTAGTGTTTTATTATTTAAACGGTAAATATTAATAAATTTAATCAATAAAAATTCTTATACACGTAGTCAAAGAAAGAATGGAGAATTACTTAAAATTCGAATTTCGTGATTTAGGGATTAATAAATTATTTAAAATTATTTAAAATGCACAATAGCCTTGCTTTTTATAAGCGTAATATTATTTATAAATAGCAAAATACTTACGTTAAAACATCGCGTTGTGGAATTTGGACACTGTCTTTCTCAGAATCAAATTATTATAAACAGGATTAATTTTTTCGCTTGTGGACGATGTTGCAACAAATTAGTTTTGCATATTAATTAATTTATATCTTTTCAAAGTATACGTTTAGCTACTTCAAATCGATTATTACGACAGTTTCTGTTTTTACTGTAATTTCTAAAAGAATGGCAATTTTGGCCAAAAAATGAAAATATTTCAAATTCGTCCAAACCGTGCACATAGACATCTACACTTATTATCGTGTTTTTATATATATAGTGAATAGTGAATTTAAAGTCATTGAAAGTCAAAATCGGCGACATTGAAAATAACATTTTTTTGTTTTTATGTGGACGTTTCTACGTGCCATTTGCATATAAGTTACTTATAGGATACAGAAATATGCGTTTAGACATCGTAATCCAACCAGTATACATTGAAGAGTCATTTCGGATCGAGTACGCTAATTTCATTTTTTGCCATTTTTTTGGAAAAATTGCAAGGGGTATACCTTAAAAAAATGGCAATTTTGGCCAAAAAATGAAAATTTTTCAAATTCATCCAAACTCTGCACATCGATAGGAATAATTATTATCATCATGTAAATACCCTAAATAGTGAGTTTAAAGTCATTTAAAGTCGACAATTTTTCTCTGTTGTGGACGTTTCAGCATACCATTTGCACATAAGTCACTTATAAAATGTAAAAATACGCGTTTTGATATCACAATCCAACCAGTATTCATTGAAGAATCATTTGGGATCAATTATGGCACACGGAAAAAAATGTACAACATACACTAGTAGAAATATGGCTAACGCAGCTATATATTTATCCATATACTAGTAAGAATATAGCTAAATCAGCCATACTTCTACTAGTATACGTTCTACATTTTTTTCCGTGCAGTTTCATTTTTTGCCATTTTTTGGAAAAATCGAAGATCTTTCAAATTCATCCAAACTCTGCACATCGACAGGAATAATTATTATCGCCATATAAATATCCTAAATAGTGAATTTAAAGTCATTTAAAGTCGCCAATGGTGACATTATAAATGAAAATTTTAAATTTCCAAATTTATCAACCTCTAATGACTTGGTATTCGACTATGTCTTCCTTTTGAGCATCTACTGTATACCAAATATAGTTCAACTAGGATCACAGCGCGGTGCGTAACACGTTGTACTGTATTGTATATAATTATAAATATGACGTTAGAAACATAAAAGACAAAGTAACAAAAAATATAAAGCATAAATTAACTAATAAAATCTAATGTATTCCTATAATGAAAGTAATTAATTTGTTTTATTTCTTTTAAAATTATGTATACATTATCCGATTGTCAACTTAGAAAGATCTAATTTAGGTTGTAAAAATAATAATTATTCTTTTTGAAAGTTTTGAAATTCTCCCTTTATTATGCTAATTTAATCTGGTTCTTATTTTCAATGATAGAAGAGGATAGAAATTTAAAGTACTGCTACATCTCAAGTTTTTTAAGACATCATTTAAGAATGAATATGTTTTTTAGTATCTAACTTTATTAACTTTTCTCTATGTATAAATGAAAAATAAAGAAATTGTTTCTTATTTCTTGTATGAATATAACCATCGTGCGTTATTAGATTAATTGCATTAATGTTGTTATTAATGTTATATACTATAACATTTTCAAATATTGAAATTATTGAATGTTACGTAAAATATATATATATATATATGACATAAATGCTGAACAGTGAAGTGAATTTGATTACAATTAAAATTTACATTCATTATTTTGTTGGTTTAATGATTTGTTAATATTCATACGAATATACAGAAAAGGGAGTAAATTGGCAAATCACTTAAAGATATTAATTATGACCGTTTTTATAATAACAATAAACATAATATTTAATCAAGACAATTTGTTTCATTGGCAACTTGTGTTAGGTCATATATTTTGTAATAAGCTATTCGCTTTATGATTGTGTAATTTAATAAAGAAAACAATGGTTACAGCGTAATTTTAGTAATTTCATAATAAATGAGCACATATTTTTAAAACAGATTTATTCTATTCCTTAAAAGTGCATCTTTTTATATTTTTCCTTTATTTTAGCATATAGAATGATTCATTTGTTTATTATGTGTATTTAATCAATTACATTGAAATTAATATCGGATGTATAATTGGTCGCCGAAAAGTTGTATGTCAACCACGTGCTATAACAAAATGCATATAAGATGTAATTAAATCGCTAGCGTTAACAGTGTTGTCAGATGGAAACTGATACTCTGCGTCGATGAAGTGCTTGCGTGAAACAGAATTTATGATAGATTCATGTTGGACCTTCGTGTGTATACGGTCAAAGGACAGTTTTGCAATGTAATTGTAGTATAACATTAAAGTTGGTCAATTAATAAATGAGATATTAAATGGACGCTTCATTTGGCTAGAGATAATAGTATTAAAATAATTACGAAAATTCAAAATGTAAGATTTATTTGATTTCCATTCGAACGTTTAATCGATGACATAAGAATACTACTTTTTATTTTATTTCGAATTCAGTTGTATAATGCAATTGTTATTAGAACATTCTACGTCACAATTTAATGTCATAAATTAATAGATATCGCTTCGGAAATATAAACACATTTATATTCCAAATGTAATGCTATGCAGAATCAAAAAATCATTAGAATCGACGTATGTTGTTTTATGAGTCTGATGTACACAATAATTCAATTGTATAAATGAATTAGATGAATATTTTTCCGTAAATCAATTGTACAGATTTTATATATATATATATACACTAAAAACAATTTTTATTACCGTTAAAATATAGTAAAAATAAAGGAAATCGAAACAATGTTACGATATTTAGGGCTAATTTTTGCGTTGACAAACATCGCATCAGAATACTGTTTTGGCGCAGTAATTTTTAATAGAAATTTTTCTTAGTGTATTATATGAGAAAGAAAAAGAAATTCTAATCCATTTTCGATGTCTTTTTTGCATTATATGCTTTTTACATTAATGAACACCTAATTAATTAGGTGTTAATTTTTCATATGGATTTCATATGGAATTTTTCAGAATTAATTTTTCAAATGGATCATTATATTATTCAATTTTATTCATACACTATAATTCTGTTGAAGATATTGTTTGAAGTCATTGTTTTATGATATAAACAAATGAAGCTTAAAATAATGTCATGAGTTACATCGTATTTAATCCTGTAATTGAAATAAAGCAATTTATTTATGTTAAAAATAGTGAAATTTTCTACATATATAGTGTGTGTGTGTGTGTATAGTGTCGACAGTGCATATGGTCGGTAAAGATTACGCCGACATATTTCTTTCGTTATTTGCTACTGACTACTTGTCTAAAACTATCTTCAAAACTTTTCTTTATCAAAATGTCATTATTATTTACATATTTTTCTAACTACTTTTTTATAATTATTTGTAAATATTTTCCTCCATCGAAAATTGATTTATTTGTTGAAAAATGCACACTTCATTTGAAATATTTATTTTTCTGATTAGTTTTCCTGCAGTCTTATGGAAAAAATGCCATTTATTAAAACTATATTTAACGCTATCAGATACTCTTCTTTATTTGTATTACAAACAATATTTGTTTATTTATTCTATATTTATTCTATTATTTATTAAACGTATTTAATTTATCTATACTAAATTATTATATTAAATTGTATCAGAATAATCATTTTTTTAATAAACTAGTTTCGTTAGAAGTAAAATTGGATTCAGTCAATTTTTTCAGAATTATATACTTCCTATCATTAAATATTATTGATATTCGACAAAATTGTTCGACCATTTTGGTGTTTCTTTTACAATAGCTTTTATATCTCCACATTTGCAAATACTAAGACTATAATGGTATCACTAGTAGATATCGTTCTAGTATTTGCTTTATTTTTTGTACAATTCTCCTTACCGAAAAGAAATTTCCTAATTTCTACGAATAGTAGAAGCGATTTAACCTGTTATTATTAAATGTGTGTGGGTATGTGAGAGAGAGAGCGCGCGCGAAATGGAGATAACTGTTATTTTAATTTCAATAGTTATTTAAATTTATAAAATGTTTATTTGTAACGAAATATATAAATAAATAACTTTACAGTAAAAATTTTAAAGTAAAAACGTGATATAAAAAAATAGAAGTTCTTTACTTTTGTTTATTAATTCCACGTCTTCTAATCTGTATAAATAAAAATCCAACTTGCATAATAAAATCGATTTAAAAATTGCTTATAAAGCGAGATTAGATTATTTATTGTGAATGCAATTTCAAAGGGTAAGAAACGTATTTTGATTTCAGTATAAGAAACCCAATTAAGATTACAAAAAAAAGATCAATTTTCCAAAGCTAACATATATATGTTTATATATTCTCAACAACGTGAATTGGAGTATATTGGAATATTGAATTGCATTATATTATAATCTACAAAGAAATAAATGAATATTCTTCTGGATGTTTTTCGTTAAAATGTTCTTAATTTCAATTAAATTCGTATATGTTTAAATCCTGTGTATGAATGGTAATATAAAGACAGGCGTCATTTTATATGACTTTCGTAGACTCAAAATAAATATGTAAGAGTATTATATTTTTTTCTTTACAAATTATTCTTCTTTGCATATAACCTTTTGAAACAAATATATAAATCTCTTCAACATAAAGTTTAATGTTAAAACCTCTATATTCTCAATACAATTTTGTTTCAGTAAACAATAATATATTATTATTATTATTATTATTATGAAATTGAAGTTTTACAACGTTATATTTCACAACATCAATACAATACGAATAGCAATTTTGTTTTCAAATACTTTATTTAGTTATATATTTAGATATATATAAGGAATTTACATTCTAAGGGTAGATTACTGTTATATATTTAAAATATGTAATATAAAAATATTTATTTAAAATATTATTTTCAATGTATATATATACACAGAAAATTTGTGATTTAAACCTATAAATTTGATAAAGTTAAATTTGGATTATAATGATTTTATTGCAATTTTATATCATTTGTTAAATCAATACTCTACTTTGAATTTCGAAAATTCAATTAATTTAGAAAGTCATATAAATATGTTTCATAATTATTAAAAAGAAACCACAAATTAATTTAAAGAAATGCGAATAAAGATAAATAATAAATGAATTTAATTCATTAAATTCATAAAAACGATAGTGTATTATAAAAATAGAATTTATTTCTTCAAAAAGAAGGAAAATTGCTCTAAAATGAATATTTCTGTTGTGTCAAAAGAAAAATATTTGTTTGGTTATATATTTTGTCTAAATATATTACAAATATTGTTAAAAAAGAAATTCTATTGCGTACGGTACTTATGTATGATATATATTATTTAATAATTATTCACTTATTAAGAGCATTGTTTATTAAAAATAGAATTAGAACGTTAAATTTACGTTATTATACATAGTATAAACACTAGTAAATTCAATATTAAAGTTTTATATTCCATATTGTATGAAGTTTAATTTTCTCGATTCATATATCTGAAGAATATTTCATTGACGCAATCTTGAAATAAAACCGAAAAAAAACTTTATAAAGGAAAAAAACATAAAATAAGGTGCATGTATTCCTCGAATTTATGCGAACTACTTACTTATTTTACATGCTGCATAATTAGTATTACTTCATGTATACATATTAATCTATTTTTCTTGTGTGGTTTTTTAACTTAAAATATAATAATTATTAATAATATAATGATTTTCGTTCTTAAAATATTAAAAGTTGTAATTAGTAAATGCAAATTTAATGTAAAATCATTATATCTAAGTTTATCAATTATATTCGTTTAAATATTTATACAAGGAAATCTATATACTCGATAAATTTATATAAATGGAATTTTATATTTTATTTTATTGAACCCATTGATTTTAATGAACAATATATATATTGTGTTTTCCGTCAATGAAACTTTTGTGACATAATTTATGATTTTATATCATAATTGAACATAAATGATGCGCGTATTTGATTACCAAATTTGTATGAATTTTAATACTGCATCGCTAATCGTTATATCTAGTTGTACTACTTTTTAATAATACTCATCGTGTCATTTTATTGTTACTACATATATACTTTACATATTCTATATATTTCAATTAAAATGAAATACAAATATTCTATTTCGCTTGAAAAATTAAATTATCACGATAAAGGTAACAAATTATATATTCAATTAAAAGAATAAATATATATGAATTCTGCTACATTCGGTCACTGTTTTAAAATAATCTGTTGAAAGTATTATAGCTCAAATACTATAAATTGTAATATTTGACTGCGGTTTGGCACGCTGTCGTGCACGTATCAATATTATGAAATATGATAACGATATTACACTATATAATCAAGTATATATAAAATATTAATACTTGTAGCAATTATTACACGAAGTAAATATAATACTTCTTGCGTCATAAAGAAAATGGTTAAAGAATGGTAAAGAAAAATGGTAAAGAAAATTTCGTACATTTATGCGAAAGTATATCAAAATCTGAATTTTATCCCGCGAAATTGATTGAGTGATTTTTTGACGTTTACAAATAATGATTTCCAATTGGTACATCAATTGGTAGTTTACGCAATCTTTGATAGACAGACTCTTATCGAGAATAATATCTCGTAATGAATAGAGAGCTGACATACTCTGTCGACACATAATAAATATATGTTATCAAAAAAATTGCGTCGCGTTTAAGATGAATTTGAGCACGTCACGCGTCAAATCTGCCTCGGTGTATAATTCGCGTTACGCGAGCACAGTTTTCTGTTAAATTTGATTGCAGGAATATATATATATATATGTATGTATATATGTAAACAAGTAAAAGAAAAGTGTACCTCTGACGAGTGTTAGAATTCCTAAAGGCATAACGAGAATCGCGACCATGAGGTCAGTGATGGCGAGGCTCATTAAGAAGTAATTGGTTACGTTTTGTAAACGACGCTCCCAGGCGATTGCGAGACAAACAAGGATATTGCCAGTAGCGGTGCCAATAACGAGTATCACAGCCAATATGGCCCACCAATTGTTGAGCGTGCTGAGTTGATCCGGCCGGAAGCTCGGCTTGGTCGACAGCTCGAGTTCGCTGTCGTTCCATATCCGTGTCACAGTGGCGTGCACCGATCCCACGTCATCGACACTTGGCAGCGATGCAAAACCGTCGTTGAAAATCGTCTCGCGAAGATCCGAAGAATCGGTCACGATAGCCGATGCTCCGGACATAGCGAGCCGTCAATCTTCTTGCTTTTTCGATTCCCAGTGACCTCTATCGAACGTTGTAACTCGCCTGAAACATAACGGGCTTTTTTAACGCTTGCACGAATTACACGCCTAAATCATATTTTGACTCGAACGAATCAAGTCGAAATACGCAAGATGAGACATTGATTTGAATTACACCTTGATAATTAGCTAGTTTTTCGCTTTACGTCTCGCTTCATTTTTGTTTTGATTACTTTAATAACGTGAATTAAGAGGATTGAGGAGAATTTCTATAACTAAAAACTTTTAAACCGAACGTACAATACAATACGCACGAAACAAGTGCTGATTTTGCTTTAAAATTTACAAGAAAAATATTTTTAGAGAAAGTTTCATTTAAATTGCGTATCAAGGACTCAAGATAAATAATTAATTCTAATTCGTTTCAAGCGAAACACCGTTTTAAAAAATTAATTATCTATAAATGGGGATGAAGTTAATACTTAAAATCACTGAAGGGTATTTTTATGTTAATAAAAAGGTAACTGTTGAATATTTCTTCTTTGCGATTAATAATTTAGATTTAATTAAAATATTTTACAAAACTCTGTTATAAATTATAGCAAACTGGATGTAATAATATTTTACAATAAAATAAAATTATAAACGTAAAATAATCAAGTTTAGAATGCAAATTGTGGAATTGCACCGTCCATTTGACTACAATAAATGCCTTCAATTTACATCAAATATCTATACTATAAATTATTGTTTATATAGTATACGCGATCACGCATTTATGACATATGTTTCGTAATACTACGAAATAATATTGGAATAATATTAATATAAATTAATATCTTTGACATTTATTTTAAAGTTAAATACTATCTTTTTTCACGTTTAAATAAATAGGATTTATATAATAAGATCTAAACGGTTTCTTTTATTTTATACTGTTTTTTCTATTCAGTTCGATTAAGTTCAGGAATGAAATAAATCAATGTATAAAAATTATTAACTAGAACTAGAATTTTAACTGAATTGTATTTCGTACTTTTATAAGGTTATAAATATAACTTGTTTTATTCCTATACGTGATTTATATAATGCATTTATATAAATCCGATTTCGGAAATGCCTCACGGGAAAACCAAACATCCGTACAATGAAATAAACAGTAGGAAATAGCGCATGTTAGATTCATGTATAATGAAATATATATATATCTATCTTTCAGAAAATATATTTTCATCTAAATATTATTTATTTTTCTAATGGTTCACGAGTAACTTAAGAAATCAATACTGTTTAGATGAAGGAGTAAACCGTGTATAGAAATTTTGACAATTCTTTCAACGTTTTTATATTTAACAGTTCAACCAGAACTAGAGCGATTTATAAAAAAATGAATTAAATTATATTATTATCGTTTTCTGTGTTTTCAAAAGATTATACTAATATATGTTATTAATATTAAGCATATTCCATCGAAATAAATAAATTAATATTTTGAAAAATCTGAGTTCCTTAGAACAAAAAGTAAAATGGAAGATAAACTCGTCTTTCTATTACGATTTCGAAATTTATAAGTAAGGATAAAATTATAGAATAAGTTAATAGTTATCGATATAGTATATATCAAATAATATATATAATCAAATATTATGCACTGAGAAAAATTTGATTGTAAATATTGTAATGAATTATTAAAAAATGTTGTATAGTACACAAATAAAGAAATTTGTAATGTCACATTGTAAAAATACCAATAAATATCATATTTTTTCTTATATTTATTTTAAACTTTGTCATAAATCATGTAGAATTTTACAATGTGACAT
>JABFQC010001989.1:0-17336 GCA_022817085.1 Psilanteris sp. ZL-2020
GTGCATGTATGATAAACTTTCTGTACATATTGCACAAAATTTACATGAATTTGTATTAGTACGTGTGTTCTTAATAATGGTATATTTATTTCCTATTCACATTCGTCAATTATTATAAATATCATCAATTTATTATACAATATTTCGAATTGTTTTATTCGTAAATCTATATATATGTTTTAATCACTCTCTTGAAATTTAGTTTGATCTCAAAATTGTAATATTTTAAAAACGTGTTGTAATACATAAAAATCGTACGTACACGAAGAAAACGTTTTATCAAAAAATACTATATTTACTACTACACGTAGGATGAGGTTTTTATAAATGAAAATAATACTCTTTATTACTGTACAGATTACTATATAATATAGTAAGTTTTCGTAGAATGTCTGCAATACTGAAATTAATTATAGTGGAAAATCTTTATTTTCAAAAACTCAATCTTACGAGTATAGTAATATATATAGTAATTTTTGATAAAACGTTTTTTCCGTGTAGAAAAAGTAAAACCGAGATTCTAAATAGTCTTACTATTTTCAAAAGAATAAAAAATTGTATAAAAAAAGGTATTACTTTACATGCAGAAAAATATTTCATTAAAAATGATTGAAAGTTCAGTAAATATTATTAAGAACAGAAAAACTCACTGAGAAAACAAAATTTCAGTTAGAAATTACCAAACTTTTCAGTAAACATTGATGAATGTTTGTAAATACTTACCGAAACTTCATCAATGTTTACAGAATTTGGTATTTTCTGACTGAATTTTTGTTTTGCCCGTAAGTTACCGTGTTTTTCATAATATTTACTGAACTTTCAGTCATTTTTAATGCAACATTTTCCTGCGTGTATATTATTTTGTTCTGCATTCATTTAATGTTTAAAACCGTCCTTTTCTGGACCTTTCGTATACGCACACGTTTCATATACGTCAGTTGTAATTCTCGATTATTGACCTTTTTTTATACAAGATAGATTTCGGTGCGGCAGAACAGTTCGCGAATGCGAGAACTTTATTTGCTATCAGATACAAGACTTGCAGTAATTGTACGAAATGGTGACGGTTCGATACGAAAGTATGCTGATTTTTATATTGCCTTTTTTAATACTTATCCTTCGGCTAGATCGTCACAATAATATAAAACTTTATTCTTCGAAATTCATTGGAAAAAGTTATTTTTAGTGTGTTACACATTACTTATATCTAATTTTAGTATATCATACCATCGAGTAGTTTATTACACGAAGAAAACTAGGTACTTTAACTATACCCGCAATTAAATTTTTTACTAGTTCTAATTGTCACAACTCCGTGTTTGTCAACAGTAACTACATATTTATCTTCTCCTACTGTTTATTGTAATGGTAGCCATAAAAATGGTACTAAGCCGCGAGATTTTAATTATGTTTCTTCGAATGCATAAAAAGAATCTAAGAAATATTTTTATTGATATAAAAACTCGTATGGTACACATATCTTGGCAGAAGTCGTATTAACATAATGCGAAATGTGGTTGCACCGAATGCAAAATCCATGCCAAAAATAAAGTTATCCATCACATCATAATTCCTTCTGATTAATTTTGGACGATACACGGGCGCAAGACGATTTCATACGTTTAATTAGTCGTTGAATAATAATTAATGGCTTTCCTCGCGCGTTATATCGAGTCGATCTTGCAACGTTACGCCGCTTGATATATTTATTTCATATAAATAATGTATAAAATTATACCAAAGCGGGATATTGCATTCGAGCTGTTATTTAAGTATTTTGAACTTGCGCTCAGACGTGTTTCTTTCAAATTCGAATTGAACGAATTTCAAAAAATTGTATAATTGACTTCATCCACGCGTGACGTCAGCGTTATCTCGCAACAGCCACAACAATAATAATAATTATAGAAAGACGATAATTTGTGCAGTCGAATAGTCTCGCGTATGTCGTTGATTTTTCTTCTGCTGCATACGTTGAAGAAGACCGGCATTTAATATTGCAATTAAACGCACTTTTGTGACAATTATTTATGTAAATGCGTGTGAGTGCTCAGAAGCTGTCGGCAAAGTTCGCCAAATCGATTTATTTTAATGCGTCCAAAGCGTATATATTTGGCGCTATATTGCATTGTCGCGCGTCAAATCGGACGAAGATTTAAGCCATTTGAGTTTCGATTAATTAGTGGATGTAAACGTTAATGAGAGTTGAATTTGAAATTGGCGTTTGCCTCGAATGTTTTTATGTCAGAATTTGGCGGCCAAATTTGGCGCGTTCGGAAAATGGAAGCCGCGTCTCGCGTTCTTTTGTTACGCGAATTTGGGTGAACTCGGAGCCGTGGGATTAGCGCCAAGTATTTGTCTCTGTTTCTGCAATCGAAAGTGGCGTGCGTGCGGCGAGCGGAGCTGAAATTCGTACGTGCCGGGACTGAAAAGCGGCGCCGGCCGCAGAAAAGAAACGCTAGACGGCCGCGCGCGGTAATAATGCGTACCGACGTACGCAATACCGCGATCCAGATAAAGAGCCATGAAGCGGCAACACCACCTACCTGCCTACCTACCAACCTACCTGCCAACGAGCGGCGCACGTGGGGATGGATCGAAGGTGTGCGCTGGGTGCGGCGCGCGGCGACGCCGCCTCGCAGAAACCATAATGGTCGTCGGCGGGCCAATCGCGCGGCCAAACGTCAAGGGTTAGTAACAGGACGCGGCGCGCGCGGCCAATCGCGCGGCGCGTCCGTCGGCCCGGGGGCGGAGGCGCGCGTGGCGCCGTTGTGGCAACTCCGGTAATGACTCGGTGGCTGACTCGGGGAGAGGCCTAGACTTCATTATGTATCATTATACCGGTCCGCGCCGCGCCGTGTGCACTGCAGTTACTGCCAAAGACACGCGTGTGATTATCCGCTATCTCGGGCATATTGGTCCGGTGCGTTACAATCAATCAGCGGATTTTTAATGGTGACGCCGATATAAGTTGTTGGGCGCGTCGCGAGCAAAAAAAGGCCGATCGCGAAAATTGGATCGGCAGACGCTGGGCGCGTATGATTAAAGCGGCCGTCGGACCTGAGCGAGGCCTCCGCGCGGCCCCCGACTTTTGCGCCGTCGAGCCGTGAAGCGCGGCCTTGGCGCGCGTCCGAGGCCGGACCCAGTGCCGGGGTTATCGTTGATGAAGTGGTGATGTGATCGGGTAGCAAACAGACGTCGGTCATGGTGAGTGCCGAGTGATTCGGAAGCACGCGATGCGTCCATCGCAGCAGGGCCCCGTCGAGTGCAGCGCCGAAAAAGCGAGCCCCCGGGAGGCGTTGTAACGACCGACCGCAGGAGCTCTCAAAATTGGAGCCCCGTGAGCAGCAGCGAGCACCAACCGCGGCCACCAACACTGTGCGGCCAGGTGCGACTCGGTCGCGACTAAGGTGGAGCGTCCCAGCAGCACGACGACGCTCAATTTCACGGACCTGGGGAGCCCATTCGGGGCGGGCGACCCCTGTCCGTCGAGCACTCCGACCCCGAACAGCATGTCGGGCGGCGGCCCGTCGGCCGGCGCCGGCGCCGCGGGGGGCGGTGGCGCCGCCAACAGCCAAGGCGCCGGGGGCGGCGGCGCGGGCTCCGGGTCCGTCGCCAGCGCCGCCTCCGACATGGAGCAGCACTTGCACCACGGCGGCCTGGGCACGGTGACCCCGGGGCCACCCGGGGGCAACGGCGCCGACAGCGCCTCCAGCACCCCGGTCTCGCAGAGCGGCAAGTCCGCGTTCATCGAGCTCCAGCATAACAATATCTATAACAGCAGCCTGCGGGGCGGCTACCCCGGCGGCCACAACGTGCCCGGCGCGCATCAGTTCTCGCACCAGGTGGGCTCCCTGGGCCACCAGGCTTCCGGCCCCGGAAGCGCCAACCAGCAGCACGCCGCCGAGCCCGGCTTCCCCAGCCCCAGGTCCGCCCTCGCCGGTTACCATTTCGCTTCTGTGCACCAGCACAATACCTACGGATACCACCTCGGAACTTACGCCCCGCAGTGCCCCTCGCCGCCGAAGGACAGTGAGTACCCCGACTGTATGTATTTCAAGCCTTTTTATTCTTTTCATTCGTCAATACGCGCCGAGCGCACTTAACGCACGCACGCCTCTTCAGCGTCCGAAAGTGGTGTCGCATTCTTGCATCTTTTGCACCAGTACACAAATAAAGCCCATTCAATGCTAACAATGGCCCCGCGCGCACTCGGCTCGCCGTCTACCCGCGACGACAATTATTATTGATCGCGTTTTTCGTACGCGTGGTGGCGCGCGCCCGAGAGCGCCGTATGCCGTGTTTTGCCATTAGTTACGTCGAGAGGACTTTATTACTCCGCGCTCTAATCCACCTTTCTTGCCCGCGCCATCAATCACGCCACGTCCCGTCGCGTCATTAGCTAATTATTCAAATACGCGTGCATGCCAACTGCCAAATCCCGGTTGGCCTTCCGTCGCGCGCTCCGCCCGCTTCATTTTATTTGCCGTTTTCCGCCAAACCGATACTCTCTCCATCTCTCTTCCTCTTTCGCATTGGTCAGCACCACGCGACCTCGATATTGCATGCCTCCTTGCCAAACGTTGCTGTATTTTTGCACCCGAACCGGGACAATTTCATTTCCAACCAGTACCGCCGTTTTTCGCATCCAGTTTTTGTCCGCGACCCGAAATAATCGCGAATCCAAACGCCGAGGATTTACCTTCGCCCGCGCGAACAGCACCTCGCAAGCTTCTCGCTTCGAAACACCACTTGCGCTTCGGATAAATTCGCTTGATCATTTGGAACATAACATTAATGTCTTTTGAACTGGATATGATATCACGATGGTTTTACGCGTAAACATTTTGAAACGCAACAACGGATCGCTTCAATCAATTGCTCAAATCGCAGATGAAACATCCCATTCTGCGACATAATTTAATTTAATTATTTAACTTTTTTACGTCGCATTGTCTCTTTTAATTTGCTCGAATCCGCGTTGTATTGTGGCGTGAGATTAGCCCAGCGCCGCAGATGCGCATTAATCTATTTAGAGCTTGTTAAGATATTTCCATGCAGAAGGAACAGTGACGCACGACTTTTTTCAGCTAGCAAAATTTGTCGGCGCAACACGACCGGTTGCGATCTCGGTACCGCGAATTTGGAAATTCGAATGAGACGCGAGATTTGTTTTTGCGTTTTTAAAGTCAAATTTAGGGGGAAAACCCCGCGTATAACAATAACACTTTACGCTTCGCGTTAGTTCGTTGCTTTATTTATGTTGCAATGTCAAGTTGTTCATAAATAATTAAGCGACACGGTGTATTTATACTCTTTATTTTGTATATATTGCAAAACACGAAACAATTATATGCAAAGTCATTTGATAAAATATTTACAATTCGTCTTTGAAATGTTGAAACGCAAAGTTGAAGCACCGCAAACAAGGTTAAAATTGAGATTCCTTTTGGGAATGGTATCAAAGAATGGAAACCGCTGTCTGGACTTTTTGATCAATTCGGAATAGTTGAGAACGTGGATCATCGAATGGATCCAAAGTGGCGATATCTACGCATTGCTCGGGGTCCGGTTTATAAACGCAATTGTGTACAATACTCGAAAAAATTCTGTTTAATAACTTATTCTAAACGATCGATATATGATGAAATAAAAATAATGATAAAAGTATTTGCGTCTAAACTTTGACATTAAGTATAAAAATAACATTTTGTCTTCATTTCTTATTCCCAGTTCAATATTTCGTTATTCTATAATTGCACTGACAATGATATTGTATCAAAAAAACCCCAAACGCGGTTCAACAACGAACGGCATCATTGAATTATAAACATTCGTTTCCACTTTAGGATTGGTAACACAATTGTTCTTATAAACGCATTACAAATTAATTACACGACGAGCAAAGTTCAACCCAATTTTACATTCGCTTTAATTTATTGAAAGCAAATAAAAAAACTCCAATCCCTCCAGTCGATACCCGCCGAGTCTGAAATGCTACGTTTACTTCCCTCGAGAGAAAAGTAACGCTTTTCCGGTTGCGATACCAATTGCGTGTGTTGCCTTTCGCAGCGCGCACGTATTGTTTCGCGTGGTAAGAAGAAACGCTCGCAAACAATATATATAATAAATCGACTAAGCTTGCGCATTAACGCGACCGATGAAGAATAAATCGAAAAACAAGCACCGTGTCTTTGCGTGGTTTTATCAGATCATACAAAATCATGTAATTAATTTCTTCTCCGCTTATAATTGGGCTGATTCCAGAAAGAAAACTTTTATACTAATTATCCATCTGTACAATGCGTAATTTGCATTTTCCGGCTATGTAACTAATCATATTGTGTAATAATTTTTATGTAAAACTGCAGATTTTTTAATGAGAGAAATTCTGATTTACCTATGCATTTTATTGTTAAGACGCACGTTATCGGCGATTCTCGGAAAGTTCGTAGCAAAACGTGCCGGCGTGCTTTCGTATTTCATGAAATATTTATAAAAAAAAAAAAAAAAAAGCAAAACGCAGTCCCGCTCATTACAGCGCGTCGCGATCGTTCCGCGCTTTTCGACACGGCCGAATCGCAATTTCGAAACGACGCCCGAGCTCGGCGCGTCTTGTTGGTTCAACTATTTATTATATATTTCAACATGTACGTCAATTGAATTATGTAAACATGTCATGTATATTCTATGTCCAGGACTTCGTACTATTGTCAAAGATTGTACAGTTTACGGTAAACTTGCGACTTTACACTTGGCTCGATAAAAATAAAATTCACGCAGCGCTGAACTAAGTACTGCCGATATTATTAAGTCGCGCCGTGCGTTTGCGTTAAAATAATATATTAATACATTTTAATGCACGCTCGCGGCATTATAGTCGCAGTTGCGAACTTTCGAAATTTATTTTTATTACGGGAATAGCGGCCTATGCAGGTATTTTAATAACTAGACCGCTTATCGAACGCGTGCTATTTTTGACGCGAAAATCCAACTTTCGTGTACTTTTCAGCAAAAAAAAACAAAAGAGAAGAAAAAAAAAAAAACAATTTCAACTTCGAATGTGCTTTATCATTCGTCGCGAGTAAAGCGCCGTTACTCTAGCCACGCGCGACCGTGCCGCGATGCTTTTCGTTACGTTTTCGCGGACCTTGGGCGATTGATCGCGACCGATTTCGCGAACCGCTTCTCCGAGTCCGCGTCGGAATTTCGGAATTGCGCGAACTGGACCGTTCGGTGATTCAATTACTCGGCGATTCTTCTATTTCGCCGAATTTGAGCGCGGTTTGCGCACGATTGATCATTTCTGGAAACGGAATTTGCTCATAATTTTGTTTAAAACATTGCGTTATCGCATGCAATAAACGAAAACTAGTCAAGTTTCCGAGCTCGAACGTTGCGGGAATTGCGCGCAGTGATACGCTTTTAGTCACGTAAATGATTAATCATGGTTGTTTTAATTGAAAAAAGCGGAATTAATTTAATTAATGGAGTCACTTTGTTGAGCGGTATTCTTGTGCGCGGAACGAAACGAAAAGTCGGTACGAATAAATAATCAATAAAGGCGCGAAATTTGATGGAATTTTGGCCTTTGGAATCAAACTCGAAGCTGCAAATAAAAGAAACGTTCCGTGGAGTTCGTTTCGCGGACGGTTTATTATTATTTTGTTGTAATCAACAGCGGACTTATCGTTAACATATAGAGGAACTTAACTAACAACAGTATAAGATAACGGTTTACTTTTAGAAATTGGAAATTTATATTACTAAACGCGTAAGTTAAGTTCAAATATAAGTTGATATTTTACTCGCGCATCGATATCACACGGCATGTCGATGTCAAGTTTTCGTCTATTCCATCGTGAGCGCGAACCAACTCGCACGTTGTTTCGCGGGGAAAAATTCGTAAATCCGTTCTTTTACACGCTCGGGATGGCGCCTAATAGTCCATTTAAACTGTTTGATTGCTTATTTATTGTTAGTTTTGTTGAACGAAAATGGAAACGACTGATAGTAACGGAATGATCGCAAATACAACGCTAAACGAGATTAGTAACAGTTTCTTTTGTTGAAACGTGCATAAAATTAATCACTTTCAATTAGTTTTGAAGATGATTTGATTAATTTTTAAAATTTAATTTAATAAAATTGAAAAAAAGTCCTTTTTTAAATACAAATTAGCCTACGATATGGTATATTTATAGAAAAAAGGGTTATATTTATACTTAAGATATGATTTTAAATTGAATTTTGTTCGATTAGTTTGAAATAAAATATTTGTTAAATTTGATTTATCAGAATATACTATTTGCAAACATTTTTCCTACTTAAAATCTACATAAAAGCCACTTTCAAAGAAAAGTTCACATTCGTTCCAATCAATAAATTAAATTCAATAACTTTGAGTTGAAAAAAATCGTTTATGCAAAACGAACATTAATTTTTAACGGCATATATGGCACAAAATTTATCTTTATTTACAAAACGACTATTCTCTCTGCAGAATGGAAAAAGGAACCAATTTGACTGAAATTCAATGATACTTCAGTCGCTTTAATAAGACATTTATTTTTCTTATTTGCCCAAGTTAATAGTTTTGACAAATGACTTCAAAATGATTAACGATGTCAATTTTTTCCGAATATTCAACGCTAAAAATATATGCGTGTATAAATATATATATATATATACAAAACTCAACGTATAGATCACAATAGTTCACTATCATAAATCCATCTTTCTTTCAACGACACAGCGCATATCGTTCCACTCGAAGATATATAACTGCGTTTATTTTATTACGGCAGTAGACAATCCAGCTTTTAATTGCTTTTAAGCAATTAAGAGATAAGTGCGTTATGTTAATGAGCATCGAGTGATTGAACTCGCAAATTGTATTCGATTTCAGAACAGCCGAACGCAACGTGATTTCGATTTCAGCGCGGTTTTATCGCACCGTGAAAACGTCCATTTTTTACATATTCACACTTGCGAGCATTCAACGGAAGCGCCTAAAATCATTTTTGCGATTTCAAACATTTTGCTAATTAAGCGTCAGCGGGCGCCGTGCTACAAAAACGCCGGTAATTAAGATAGTTATATTAAAATAATTCCGCGCTATTTATCGATTACGAAACAAAAAACGACGCCTCGCGATGCGCACCTGCGACATAATTAATTCGAAAAAGTTACGCGCACTCCGACTGCGTTAGATTCGCGAATGTCGCGATTTTTCTACGCAAATACAAAGGCATTATCGCGGACACCAAATAGTCGGATCGATGGATATCAGAGCCGTGGCATTGGAAAAGACTTTTTTGCTTAGAAGCTCGTATCTTATATTTTGTACGTTTGATATTTGTACGTACGCATACACGATACGTATATGTGTGTCGCGTATGTATAATATACGTTTATGTTTGTGTACGACGTATTTTTATATGTGTTACTCATAACATTGAGCAACATTATAAAGTTTATAATTGTACATCCATTCTTTTTTAGTTTCTTACAAGTTTTTTTTTTTAAGTTCAATACGGCATGCATAATAGAACACGCAATTATTCATACCTAAGTAAAATTATTATTCTTTTAGTTTTGACACAATTAAAAAATACGTTGAAAAATGCAATGCAAACAATACGCTTGTTTGTTTAGTTAGCAAATCGACTTTTCCGATGTCATCGACAAATCAAACTGTGCAGCATTTGGCGCGGAATTTTGCGCAAAACCGATGGTTTATTGCCGAACAATGGCAATTATTTAAACAATTTGGGGGATTTTGTAAGCCGCACATTGGTACGCGTGAGGCGCGCGGTATCAGATACACCATACGCGTTTGTAAAATGCCATTCAAATTATTTTCATTAATTGTCTCGATCACACGTACGGACAGAGACATTGAGTTGCAAAAATAATTAGTTTATATAATTTGCAATTTTCAAGGTGCTACGGGTTATGAAAAGCGCTGGCTTTTTTGTAAAAAGCAACGCCTGGAACTTTATATTCCAATGGGTGCGTTCAGTTGTCTTTTTGAAATTTGCCATTGAAAATGTATGCAGCGAATGAGTAATTGAAGAAAAAAGCAGTTCATTACAAAAACTGGTCTTCGAAATTTGAATGAATTTAATTTGGAAAATGTTGGTTTTTTGAAAAACGCAACTCCAGTTGTTGCTTGTTGAAAATGTCAAGTTTTCAAGAAATTTCGGAGTATTTGGTGTGGGAATAACGTTCGAACGATCAGGGATTTGAAATATTGTAAATAATGAATTAAAATTAGTGAAATTCTGAAACAAATGACGGATTTTCACGACCGTCGGGTACCTGTCAGTCATAAGTCCGACAGCATCGGAGTACGATGTGCAATAGAAGTCATAAATGAAAAGAGATTTTATCAAAATAACCATCGAATGACATTTGGTTAGAATTAACCACGAACAAATTTTGTGAATTTTCAAAGAAATTGGTTTAATTATTATAGTGTTTTGTGATTAACGCGTTAGTCGAAATATAACGCGTCTGTTTGACACTCTCAAAAGGTTCATTCATTGTGAAATTGATTGATGGAAATTAAGACATATTTTAAATAAATAAATAAATATGACACAACGAGATACAAACTATGTTTTCACAAACTTAGTAAGATAAATTCGAAAATTTTCAATTTACTCTTTGTTTCTAAAAGAAAAGACAATTAATGTTAAAATACTAGGTTTTCTGTATGATTATTTGGTGAACCTGATAAGAATATCGCAATTTCGTATTATTTCAGTTAAATCGTCATTACAAAATCATGTTCCTATTGCAAACATAGTCGACATAAGTTTACCAAACCGTCGTACGTTGAAAAGACATTGACGTGACTAAAAAATCAAAAATTTCATTAAATAAACGTTAATTTGGCAACCAAGGTTATTTGTTAATGCATACCATAAGAAATATCCACTCGAAATTTACGCGACTCAATGAAAAACACAATAAACTATGATCCGCGCGTTGGGTCCAATTCGATTTGGCTATCTAATGAATTAATCGCCCGTGGAACGAGATAAGTTCATAAATGTGACAAATTCAGCTTAATTTATATAATGCACGATACTTATCAGCGTCTCTTTGTTACAACAGCCTCCCGTGTGCCATTATACGCGAGTGCTACAAAGATCGACTGCGAACCCCTCAGCGGCGGCGCGCAGAATTCAAATGCCTGACTGCGCTCTATTGTGGAAAAAATTAAACACACCGAAACTTTTCTGTTACGACGGCGACGTCATTTGTCTATGCAAACGCGGCTTTCAATGGCCCGCCGACATTTGCACCCGACAAAAAATCACCGGCCAATTTGCGTCGCCATGCTCGGGACTCGGCCGATCCGAATGTCAAACAAACTCGCCGCAAACTGCGCTCCCGTTTTTGCAAACAAAATTCGCACTGATACCCTGACGCGCGATTAAACTGTTCGCGCCTCTTAAACGATCCGCGCCGATTAATTGATCGGATCATTAGCTCTCGGAACTTTTGCTGGAATTAGCATTCGGCGTACACGCGCGTAGGCCAACCAAATGCCGAGGCAATGGCGCGCTTCGCGTCGACGAGTTTCCATTTTTGACGCACAAATTGCTTTTGTTTCGCTCTTAAGCGACAATTTAATTCGACGCGTCGTTTTGTTCGTTAATTAAGAGTTAATGCTGGCGTTGAATTTATTATAAGTTGAGGAATAGACAACCCTCGGGAGACGCCCGTCATATAGACGCGTAGATGCATAAATATATTTTTGCATTTTTAATCGCGCAATGAAGGGTAAAGTGCCGTATTTTGAGACATTCAAGTTTTATAACGTATGAAAGATATATTATTCTGAAAATGATAGTTTTTCCGCGGCTTCAGTTCGTGCGAATGAAGCGCGCTTGTCGCGAGTGGGACAAGGAAAGCGAAACGTTCGTGTATAATATTGACTTTGCGATAGCTTTCAGTTGGGACGAAGGAAAAATTACATACACATTTTCCGTCGTTTAATAATATTATTCTTACAACGTGTCTAAACAAGACGATATACGAAAGGGTTTTTAGATGCGCTTGCATTCGTATGGAATGAGTTACGAGTTTGTCGCGAATCGTCGCGAGACGGTTTCTGGAAAAATTCCGGAACGCCATTCCGGAGCGTCGTTTTGGAACGAAAGGGAGGTTTTTTGGGGGGAAATTTGGGTAGGCACGAAGTTACGACTGAAAGGTCGGAATTATGACCGGATTTTATGTCGTAAATTAGAGTTAAACAAAGTGAATGGAGAAAATTGAGTTCAGTAGATGATATCGCGCGCTGATAAAGAAATAGTGTCTAATAATCTTGACGTATTATTTATTACTTGGAAATTTGATTATAGATTTGGTTACACGTGGATGTACTCGATCAGCACGCTACTCATGATTGTTTACTGCGTTTTGCTATCGAAGCGTTCGACTTGATGCAAATTATGCACGCAAAATTATTGCAGTTGTTTGAGGTGATACAATTTCATAATATTAGTTACACCCATATTCCAGGGTATTGAGTCAATATAATAGATTGCTTAGTTTAATATTATGCTTTTGGTTGGTACAAGATAATATAATATAATAGTAGAACGTACCGATGACGATTTCAAAACACAAATATTCCTACGCGCTCGACAGAAATCCGCACTTGGGTTCCGTTGCAAATTCATTTCCGCGGGTGAAACTCATTCATCGAATGGCGCAAATTGTGGACAAACAAATTGTAACAAATTAAAAATCATGCATAAAACCAGTCGCATAATGATCTGAGCAATAATTCTGTTGCAAGAATTACAATATAATTATAGTAAAAGTGTTAGATTTGCTTAAAAATATAACAAAAGTTAACGTACACTGAGAAAAATTATACATGAAAAATTACTATTATTATAATGCGATCTTTTAAGCGACAAACCATAAAATTTGGTTTCTTTAGCAGAAAAATTTACGTTTTTTACGTAGAATTTCACTGCTTTATCGGAGAATATATATTTCTGCTCAATATAGTAAATTCCACGGTTTTTCGCTTAAAAGTCCAATTTATCACATAAGTCACAAATATTATATATGACTTATGTGATATACCTGAAAAATTGATTACGTTATCCGGCACCTTCGAGGACAATTTTTCTTTATTTACAAACATTTAATGCAAATTTCCGACGCGCGTTTTTATTTATAAAAGTTGAATCAAATCCACCGTTAACACTTAACTTTCAAACTACTGTTATTTGTTATTTAAACCAATTAACTGCAATTATATTTAATCAAAAAGTGTATGCAATTATGGCCATTTATTAATAATCGTTCGCGACTGCGACAAATAAAAATTATAACTGAATATGCGATTTGCAGTTTTTAAGTTCATTTTTTATTTGCCGCGGGATATTGTGACACGTTGGCTGTTTAATATTTTTGATACGAATAACCCACTGCATCTGTATGAACTTATCTATGCAATTTCGCAG
Source organism: Psilanteris sp. ZL-2020 (assembly GCA_022817085.1). NCBI lineage: Eukaryota > Metazoa > Arthropoda > Insecta > Hymenoptera > Scelionidae > Psilanteris > Psilanteris sp. ZL-2020. The sequence continues at coordinate 13,497 of JABFQC010001989.1, forward strand.
CGTTGATTGGAATATAAATTCATTACGAAAAATGAGCACGTTATTGCGATTTCGAATAACTGTCGCGTTTGTTTCTTTCCAAGCGGAATCTTGACGATTCGACGGGTGAAGCGTCGGTCGCTTTATGCGTACGTACCTTTGTTTTTGTCACGTTGCTGTGATAGGAATTCGTTTCGCCATGTATTGGATTATGCTTTACAACATCGTGTATCATGTTTGTAATGGCGCAAAAGTGCATCGTAAAGCGTTTTATAAATATCGTCAACTTATTATGCGCGTATTTTTTAACATTAACAATTGTATTAGTATCGAACTCGCTACATCGACTTTCCGCAAAGCTGCAGTTTGTCCAAAGTTTTCCGATGACTTTACTCTCGATCTAAGCAATACATCATTGCAGTGTTTAAAATTATTCAATCTAGTGTTTTTCTGAAGAATTATCTCTGAGAAAAATATCTAAACAAATGTTTATATATATAAACACTAAAAGTGGACTATATTTGAAAACGCTTTACTTTAATTTAAACTTTAACAATTCATTATTTGGACCTAAAAGTTTCGACCTGAAATTGAAAATGTCAAAACAAAGGTGAAATGTTAATGGTATCGTTGTTTAAGAATCGGTTCAAGTTCGCGTTCGATCCTAAAAGACAGTTGTTAAATCAGACGAAATAAGAATGAAACGGGCTTGCAATTTGTTGCAGCAGAAAAGAATGCCTTCTCCCTTTGACGACCGGCGTTTAAATCAAAATCTGCAAAATATCAAATTCCCGAACGGAATTCCTGGCATAGCTGCGGAGCGCATTCGATCAGAATACAATGAGGAAATCGAGCTAAAACATCTTTCATCGACGATGTAATCTAAACTTCGATCAGGCAATTACGCGGACCTCATAAGTTCTATGAAGCAAATTAGCTTGATTATAAGCTTATTCAAAAATCAGGATACCTGTTCGGAAGCCAGTACAGGCTTAATCAAATTTTTATTCAAACTTCGGCCGCGTCACCTCCGAAACCCGCATGCCTCTCGATCGGTTTACACGCGCGCACTCATGTTTAATCATGCAGCCAAATTTGCGCGCCGTCGCGACCCGAAATTTGTCCCCCAATGACATATTTCGGCGCTTTTGATAATATAATTGAAACATCGCGCTCGTGATATTCATACCTGACGACCGTCTCTGCGATATCGGCACCGAATTCCGAGCGACATACCTATTTTTACGCCGCGCTCGGTTTAATCGTATGAGCGTAAAAAACGGACAATAACAAATAAGTCGTGATTTTATGGCCATTGTCTTAACTCGTTGAATTGAATGCGCCTTTTTATGGGGTCTTAATTTCAATTCAGCATAAACAATCGGAATTAATTGGACAAGATGGTATCACAATACGGCTAATATCGGGTTAGCATCGGTAGTCAAAATTGTCATCATTCATTAAAAATTAGAACATCTCATCTCATTGTACGCGATATATTATGATTCAATTTGGTTCGTTAGTTTTCTTCAAAGTGAGATGAAACCCTCATGGAGCAGTCACAGCGGGGAGCTAATCTACCCTGGGTACAATAACTCAAAAATTAATGTGTATACATCACACTTTTTAGTTCCATTCAATGCAGGAGAATAAGGTCGATGTGTTGGATGTTGATACGTTAACATACGTGCTGTTAAATCACGCGAATTTGTCCGTATTTTTTTTACTTTACTGAATGCAATAAACAATTTATATCAAGCATAGATATATATATATATATATTCTGTTTCTTTTGTTTCGTTTGAGTATCGGGTTTGCGGTATAAGGAAATGTTAATGAAACAAAGATCGCAAAATAATCATACGCGTTTCCACGGATTACACAATGAACGTAAATTGAATAACCGTATAAATTACGTAAATCGTAAAAAATGCAGTCAGAATTTTTCGAATTTAATTTCCACTTGATTATTTTGCAACTGATTTTGCATTTTACGTTGCCGTCGATGTTCGGCATTTGACAGAGGAATCGAGTACGACGGTGTTTAATAAATTTAAACCGATGGTTGGTTGTTGAATAAAAGTTGATGTAAATAACATTAACAACTGGCCGTTGTAGGTTTAAACTGATACAATTATAAATTTGCGATAAAAAATGCATGAAACGTAGCCGAACTTTTGTTGGCATTGCACGTGTATTTGTGTACGTGTATTTTTTATTAAATCATGATATTAGTTATCCAGTAATCTCTCTTTACCTTGAGTGAATACATTTTAATGTTTAAAATACGTTAATTAGGTTTTAAGTTACTATACCCAACTTCTATACTCGACACTAAAATATTCTTGCTGACATATCAACTGCAACGAAGTACAACTTCAGTCAACTTATTCCATTTGATATATTACGAGTCGTTGCAATTTTTAGAACAGATTATTGTTTTGTTTGTTGATGGAAATTGTCAAATTAAATAATTTGCTTATACAAATCATCCGAAATGAAATCAAAAGGATGAATCGAAAATTCATTAGTGCGATCGACATAACCTTCAAAACACGATAAAATTGAAATTTCCTTATTCAACTATTAGTATAGGTCAAGTTGATAATATTATTTGTAATCATAGTTACGTGTCAGATGGTCCATAATTGATGAGCGACAAATATTGCAAAATAGACAAACGCGCACTAGTTACGATTCAAATTGTACGCGAACCAAACGAACACTTGACGCTTTAATTTTGCATGAATTGGACGCATTTCATGTAAGGTCCATCAATTCTGTTGCTATTTTTACAGTCATGCATAATACAGATATAGTATACGCTAAGTCCGTAACGACAAACGCGACACGGTGTGGTGGAAACTATAAGTTCTTGGCTATTAGCTGTCATAACAAATGTATTTAAAAACGTGTTTGAGCGTATAAGTGCGGATAATGGTTTTGCGGGAAAAGCGTAATGCCAAAATGGATTTTGATGAAAAGACAAAACGCCAAAGTTTTCACGATAAACGCGTAAATGAAATTGAAAAATTGAATGACGCCATGTTTGTTCCTGACAAAGTGTTACTTGTGACACTCAAATACGAACACCGTAATTAATGGTAAACGCTAACGAAACAGACGAATTGTTTGTAATTTCAATATTTAGGTAATATATACATTTAAGTGCACGATACAGCGTATCAACTATATACCGTTTGCGTATATAATGTTTGCGATTATATTTCTGTTTGTATTTCAATTACGGAATTATATGAATTCACATTCGGTTTATTATTAAAAAGCGTTGGATGTTTTTGAAATAAAATGATATTAACTCTCAAATTTTCACAGCGTCCATGTAATGTCTAGTTTGGAAAACCGAATATTATTACTATCAAGAGAAATTCATCATTTTGATATTAATTTTTAAACTTTTCGAAATATTGCGACGTTACATTGTCTAAAAGATTAATGTCCAGTGCTGCCGGTCGGCACTAGCGTCGCGCGGGACGTCACATATTTATATATGTATATATATGAATTTCAATAACGCTGAACATTTTCAAAATCGGTATAAAAGGCTTTATATAACTGATTGTTTCCACATGGCTCCTTAGTTTTGAACATAAATCCGTTTAAATAACTAATTTGATCAGCGGTTTTTTCTCCCCCGCACGGACAGCTAAAACAATGAATATAAAAAATTGCCGCAAAACGGCAAATATGCAGAACTGTTTATAAAACACGCAAGTGAAAGTGCAATCGAAGCGCGCATAGTCGCCGACTGAAGCTTCGAATTTAAAGAAACCGTTTGAGGTTATATTCGAAAATGAATTCGGAATTTGAAAGTTGGCTTCGGCGCGGACAACCTAAGAC
>JABFQC010001990.1:0-17332 GCA_022817085.1 Psilanteris sp. ZL-2020
ATATTAATCCGTTTGAAAATCCTTCCGAACAATTCCATTCGATAGTAAACGAAATCTTCATAAACCGGTAGATGAGATAACATAGAATTTAGTTTTGACATATAATGGCAAATGAAATTCCAAATAGCATAGTTTTCTTCGTGTTTATAGCACTGTAACAGATGAAGCAATTCATGGGTAGGGGAAATACCGGCTTGAACGAAATTAAACATATCATACAATATAGTAAAGCGATTAAGAGGAGATAAGGTTTTGGTTTGTACGGCCTGCAATATGGCAGGTAACATATTTTGACTGTAAGCAACATGGTACAATCCAGCTCCAATTATGATACCACTATCATTTGGTACATCATGGATCGTTACCTCCGTCTTCTCATCTAGTTCCAGTAAGATCTTGTCATGAACCTTATCTGGCTCATCAGATAGCATTATGTTTAATGGTATATACCAAAGAGATTTGTTGGCATACTTATTGTTCACAAAGCACGTCTGGGAAATGGTTAGAATTCTATTGGTTCCTTCTTGTTTTTCAACAATTCGAAGAATAGGGTATCCTATTTGTTTAGTCCAAGAGATCATTATGTTTTTAACTGGTTCTTTGATAACTTCGTCCAAACAATCCCACAAATTGTTTGCATTCACACTTTTGAATGTATATTTTTTGAGAAATGTAGATAGACCTTTGCGAAATTCTTCTGCGCCAATCCATGATTCGAGCATCCAAAACAGGACAGAGGATTTCGATGTTATTAAACTGATTTCATCGAGTTTACTGGAATTTATTGCTTGGGAAAATAATCGAAGTTTATCGTTTAAGTGACGCTTTTTGTTGTCATCGTTGGCCATATCTTCACTTATTGTCTTGAAAAATTCAGCGAGCCCACTGAAAATCCAATTATCTGAAGAATGTTTCATCGTTACGAGATGACTCCACCATTGTCGGCATATTTCCCATCTGATTTCTCGTTTCAATTGATATTGGAAGAATATTTTGTGGTCCATTGAAAAATTAAAGTCCATGTTGAAAGAAATCAATCCCAGGCTGTTGAAGTGATCGCAATCAAAAATGTCTAATTTTGTTACTGGGAAAGGAACTTCAAAGTATTTAACGAATTTTCGAATATAATTAGCTATTATGTCGAATGAAAGTTTTATTACATTATATTCAGTTTTGCTATAGTTGTATCTTATAGTAATGTTATCTATTTTGTGATCCATTGAATTAAAATTATGTATAATTAGACCTAGAGAAGTAGGTGATATGATAGGAGTTGTATTGAAGACCGTGTGAGTCCAGTTTTCAATGGTGGCATTAGTTTTGATTGGCTGTAATATAGATAAAGATATTTTTTAGAAACCATTAATGGGTAACATTTGAATAATTAAGATTATAGAAAACGATTCATTAAAATATTTATTGCATTTTTGATGACATAATTTTAACGTTTCTATCAAAACATTAAATATCAATTTATTGCGTAATGCAATGCTTACAGTTATTAAGATAGCATTTTTTATTACTGAAATAGAGTTGATAGTGGTGTGTTCAACACCAACTCTATAGCAAATAGTTTATTTACAAAGTAAACTCTCTATATTGCTTATTAAACAAAAAATTAAAGTTTACCATGTTGGATGTAATCTGAAGATTTCCTGGAACTGTAACTGCTAGATGAAAGGATGATCTGAAGTATGGATCATCCCAACAAGGAAATAAATGGCGAGCTTTTTTGTAGTTACACTGTATTGTTAAAGCATGTTTTAAGGAAGATGATCTGAAAGTTTATATGATAACACAAAATCACTATTTTCATTATTTTAAAATTACTTATTTTTTAGGATCGGATTTATTCAACTGTTTAAACATTAAAGTAAAAGTATTTAAATATAATTTCTATTACCTGCTGATTACATATTTTTGACAAAAGATAGAATTAAGGTTTCCTTGAAATTTCATGCACAAATATCCAGATCCTGTTTTGGATAATTTTATAGGAAATTTGAAAATAGCCGATTCATTATGTTTGTTTAAAAATGTTATGGCTTGCAATTTGGTGTTCTTTTCTTTCGAGTAATATGTAACATCACTTATATTTAGATTTGCCGAGTTTAACTTTATAATGTCCGTTTCATTAATTACCTGTTTATAAATAAATCATTATTAATCTAATTATTATTTTTTTTTAATTCAAATAATAAATAAACTATAGTTTGACATGTAATTTCTGATTTTAATCTTTCAACAAAATAATTTTTTCAAATTTAAATCTTAAATAAACGTGAATAATTAATCATTTAGCAATAATTTATTTGTTGTGAGGGCAATGTCATTTCTGAAAATATTATATAGTATACTTAACCATAAGTTTGACAAAAAATCTAAAAATACTTATTGAAATAGGTTTTTATTTAAATTTGAATTAGGATATTAAAATTATTATCTAATTACAAAGAATAATATTATAATTATTATAATAGTGGAAATATATTATTTGAGAAGGGCATCTGCTTTGTAAATTGCAATGAAAGTTGCAGCATAAGGAAAGATAAATATTTTTTAGTATAAAAAACACTAGAAATTGATTAACCTTACCTTGATTTGTATGTTGGCTATTCCATTAAAAGTACAAAAATTTGAACTACTCCAATTTATTTCATTGAATTGCAGAGAAATGTCATAATGTTGCGGAATAACATCATGTGATAGATTCGTAAAGGAATCCATTTTTTACACTTCGTTTATTACACTTTCAATTAACAACGTAAACTATACTGTTTCTTAATACAAACTATTTTTTCTGGTTTTAACCAAATTATTCGACTACCAATTATTTAACTAAAATAAACATAATATATGCTGTCTTTTATATCTAATTAGCTTGTTATCTACTAAAAGTATAAATAAAATAAGGAGGGGATTTTATCAATTTATTTAAGAACATAAGCAACGATTAAAAAACAATTTACGCCTAAGTGTAAAATATTTAAATTTATAATTATACTTATAAACTCTATGTGGATATATTTATTTAGAAACATACAAATGGTTTATTATAAAATTTGTATCGTTTTACAAACTATCATAAAAACGAGAATAAACCAAATTACGTCATGCACACAAAGAAATTTCATTCTTTGCATAATCAAGAGAAATATTTACTTATTAAATAATTGTATCACATATTAATCACCACGTTTAATATTAATAACTCAAATATTATTTATTTACAATAAAATGTAATTAAGAATTGTAACATGGTTTTATGAAATTGTCGGTCTTAGTTTATCATCTCGATATTATGATAAACGATAATTGTTATTGGTTAAAACAAAACTCAGTTTACACAGTGAACATATTCATTTTTATTACAGTATATAAAAATTAGCGCATTTTTTAATTTACAATTTTTGCTTATGCATTAATCATTTACAATATAAATCTATCCGGCGAATAATTCGGATTATATTTGAAGTCACGTAGAGGAAACGGATTCAGCTAAGCCATTTAAATTATTCATTTTGATAGCTAGGAACCGGTCGAAATTGTGTATATACGTCTGTATGCATATAATATGTTTCGAATTTTAAGAAGACAAACCTCGCATTAATTTCATTTTCAAATGTATTCGCCAAAATTGCTAATATGCCCTGAATATTTGTCTTCGCGTGTTAATTGTGCATATGCAATATTAGTTACACGCATTAATTAACACGATCTTTTATCTTTCGCAATAAATTATTACCCTGTATTTGAATTAGTGTTCCATTATATAAGTATCTATTACATGGAATTATTGTACAACGTATAGAAATGACCCTCGTAAAAATAGTATTAAATTTAATTAAAATGCTTCATCCGCGCGTTTAATATAGTATACTATTGCAAAGTATAAACTCACTATACTACATCTTTTATTAAGAATAAAATCAATCAATAATGTCAAATTTGTTGCTGAAACTCAGTCAATATATTAAATTTGACTAAACTTAAGGTTATTAGAACAGACTACGTAGGTTTTAATAGTATTTCTATTAATAGCATGCTCAGTGGACAAGTTTCGTTAGTTAGATCAACCCAATAATTCAATTCAATTTATGTTTAGTTGAATGATTTGGTGGTTATTACTAAATAACCATAATTTATTGTAAAATAACTATAATCTAACTGAATGCGAGTTCGATCGAATTATTCGGTTGATCTAATCAACCATATCCGTACGTACAAAATAAACTATAAATAGAGGAAAATGTGTAAATATTGCAATTCACAAATTTTATTTTAAGTAATTAAATTACTTTATCTTTTTTCTTAATAATATATATTAATTTAACTAATTCAAGCAACAATTTTCTAGATTTTTTATTAGAATTAGTCAACGAAGTTACTTTTTTAATATTTAAATAAATTCATTTGAAGTATTCGGAAATGAATGTATAATAATATACAATTATTGCAACTCATTTAATCATATATACTTTTATGATCATTTTTATTAATATTCTTTGAAAACGTTTGAATACTGATTTAAGTCTGATTTAAATATTAAAATGTTTCATTAACACAACTTATAATAATATATAATTGTTTGAAACAAATTGCATATTTGTGATTATTAAAACTCGCTTTAAATGGAATAATTCGATGATTTAATCGTTTTTAATAATATTTTTCAAGGGTGCAGACTAAATACAGATAAAAAGAAGAAAATTCCTATGACTGCAGTTACATTTGTACTCGAGAAGATATTAATCTGTTTCGTCAGAGGAAACGAATCGAATCATATACGATACGACATCGTAAGTAACGAAATATTCTTATCACCGGTGCGATGTTAATTACTTTTATACATTAACTTGACACGTTTTCGAACAATCATAATTTCATCGAAGAACAACGACGATAGATTATAATTAAAACAATGAAAACGGTCGAAATGTGTTCTTTGCAAACCGAATAGACGTTATTCGCTCCCTCGGCATATAGTTTTGGCGTAGCTGACACTCAGATTATTCGCAATAAATACCATCCAGTATGACATTTATTATTACAAAAGGTGACCTCCCTTCAAATTCTTAAAGAGAATAGCGAAGTACGAAAAAGTTTACTCGTTTGCGATCGCATCAAAAATGTATGTTTATCTCATCTCATCTTTGAAACAAATACCTTTTTGTGCGGATCAATAATTTGACGAAACTCTGCACGGAAGTGTAGATGACTTGCTCGCGTAGAATTTTAAATCTTCGCACCTGAATGTTTGCCTGGTATTTGATGCGCCGATGCGACGTCATTAATGTGTATACTCAACGAGGATCCTTACTTTCGGTCTGTTTAAGTTTACAATGCCATCCAAAAATATCCACTATTTTAATTATAAAAACTTACTTCCGCGTTAACTATGGAACGTGGTCGCTTTTTTTTATTGTTTAAGTAAATGATCCGAACGTGGTCCAGAATTCAAACAAACTCGTCGAATCATACGAAGCGCGCCTGAAATTCATTTCAACGTACGATTCGAGTGGTATCAGCGAACGCGATTAGACTCTGCGGTCTCTCGGGAAAACATTTGTAGTCGAAAAGAATGACTCTCGTATTAAATAATACGTATGTACAACGAGTGGTACATGTTAACAATTTGTATAAACTCTACACAATGTAACAATTATACGGTTAGAAAAATAGTCTTACTTGGTAGACTTCGAATCAAAGCAATAAAGATAAAGTACAAAGAAACTAATAACAGAAATCAGGATCAAGCTTATCCGAGCTTATCGAAAGTTTTGATTCCGGATCTATGGATTTACACCTATTTGTAGATTAACTCGGGTCGCTATGAAGGTTGCACACTTTCGAACCATTTTGAACGTACCCATTTTGTTCATCAGCGACGCGTTCAAATTAATTCAGAGTGAACAAATTTCATACAGGTTTCGCAGTAGGATTTAGCACATAGAATCTTTTACTTGGCAATCGGACGTTTAACAATTTGATCGCAGCCAGTTTTATCTATACAATGTGATGCGTTTAGGGGCAATTTAATAACGATATAATAAGTTGTTCAATAGTACGATTAATCTAAAAGAAAAATTCTTGTTCATGCACGAAGATATCAAAATGATTTGTTGGAGATCATTTCGTTGTGAAAATTTTAAAAAGTGATTATTTTGTAAGCGTATGTTTTGATTGAAAAACAACGACGATAATTGTAGACATTTTGATTGCAAATGAAATTGTTGTTTAATATTGCATTACTACATGTTGCTTTAAAAGTAAAATATTTAATTTTAAATTTTCACGAAACTTGAAGCTTTGCAAGATACGATGGATATTGAACAGGATTAAGAAAAATCTCTTACATTGAAGACAAATCTTTTGGATTTATTGTTAAAAAACGAGAAGCATATAAATGATTTTGTGAATTCGAATGAGCATACATAATTTTATATACTATTTTTTATTGGTTATTTAACCTTTCATTCGTCTCGGAAAGACAATTGAAACAGTCCATTTTGACGAATTGAAATTGTTCGGCCATTATTTAGAATAACGACAAATATATACGATCGTACAAAAGTTTCACGTATGTATTTTAATGTATATACAAAACCATTTCACAACTCTGTGCGCTTCTTATTTTCTATCGCATTTTCCTAGCTTAAACCAAGCAATCGGATTCAAGTCATTTTCGTCCCGTCCATTGGTCTCTCTGAAACCTTCGATTTCATTGTTTCCTTCCGGTCCGCTTGGCTTCTCGCGGCTCGCAATTGTTCCCAGTCGAATCGACGAAATTTGGCGTCGGGATTGGTCTTCAGCGGACAAATTCCGACGACGAATGAGAATGCGATTGCCAGTAAGTGCGCGACTTGAACAAGCTTTCGTCGTCGACGAATTAAGGTCACATGCCGGTGTGCATAGCCGAATACGCCGCTCCATATGTGTGACTCCGGAATCGCAGGGCATTCAGGCCGTTCATCGAAGAGCCGTCGATCCCTGAGTGTATCTCCGACTGATGGTACGAGGGCAGGTTCATGTTCGCCAGATTGCCATTCACGAAACCGTGGCAACTCGTGGCGGACTGAACAGCAGCGTAATGCTGTGGCGTCGATCTCCAGTAATCGCCGTAGGGATATTGTCCGATTTGAGGCGGCTGCAACGTCGCCTCGACGTTGTTCTCGTTCGTGTGGTTCACCCGAATTGTCCTCAAAGGCAAACTGGTCTCCAATTCACGCGACGTCGAGCAATTCCCTCGGTTGATGGCTAAACTCCGTTCATTTCGGCGGAATTTCGCTCGTCGATTTTGAAACCAGACCTGGGGACATGTCAGAAACGTAACTTGGTTAATTCGTCATTTTTTCTTCGCTTGAGCGTTACAATCGATACAATTACTGTTCAAATTAACCCGGCTGTTGTTCGGTGTGTCGGCATAATCGAAATTCAATTCAAATCGGTTGTAATTTGTTTCGCGTGTAAATGGATTTTGGTAAATTTTTCATTTACGGTATTAAATTGGTTATAAAATACTATACGCAACTCGTGAAATTATGAAAATAATTTTAATGCATTACAAGTTTATGTATAAATAATATAATTAATTGATAATTAAATAATGTTATTTAACAATCGGAATGGATAGGTTTTAATTAATAGATGTATGGCGGTATCACTAGTATTGAAATTAAACTTTATTTATCAAATTGTAATTAAACTATCCCCGGAATGCGTTCAATATGTTTAAGATTTGTACGACGAAGAAAGTAATTAGGAATCCGCACACATTTAGATAACGCTTGAAATTTAATATTATCAATAGTAATTATTATTATGATAATACAGGCTTTTAATTAAAGTTATACGTTGATACAACACAGATAGCTTTTTTGCGTGTACATGCATTTGTTTAACTCATTTGTCGATATGTAATTAAGTAACTTGAATAAACATAATACCTTATATACGTATGTAGTATAACTATATTTTATGTCTGTACATATCGCTCTAGGAAAAAGACAACAATTGAAAACCAGATAACTGTTAAGTGATAAAAAAAGTGATACAAAATTTTATTTTTATGACACACAAAAATATACAAGTTTCATTTTGCTTTGGATCGATAAGCTTGGGATTTCAATACGGAGAAGTATTATGTAACCAGATTAACGTTAAATTGTATAGCTAAAAATTTTGAAAGAGCAATATTCAAAGCAAACGAGTGCAACATAAATGTTAGATTTAAATTAATAATGATAAATCTTTGCTTATAAATTTGATATATAGAATAATATTTAATTACATGTTATAAGCTTAACGCTCAAAACGATACTGTTAAATAAAATAAAATTTACAATAATTTATATTTTCAATCCAATTAATTTCAAAGTTTATAAATATATTATTACGTATACAAACTGCTAATAAATATACCATTAAATCCGTATTAAATATCAACAATAATTTAAGGGCGAGCATTAAGTTTATAGTTCATTTATACATTTTGTATTGATTATAATTCTAACAAGAAATGTATTAATATTATTCGTTCGTATTTTATTCTTTAGTACAAAATTTGTGACAAATTTGCGTCGTAAAATTATCATATAAAACAAATAAATAATTGTCAACAGTTTGTAAAGGTTTTTAATTATTTTGTATTAATATATTGTTAATTAATATTCTTGTTTAATTTATTCAATTACACATTTCCTATTGTATGATATTTAAATGTTTTCAATCATTAATTTTTCCAACATTTTTTTGAATTAACGTACTATAAATTGCTTGAAATAATAGATATAATTATCGTTTTATTTTATATTATCATGCGTCTATTATAATATTCAATTATTCACAAGAATTGTTTTTGGTTCACTTTTTATTAGCGAATTAAGTATAAATTGTATATATTATTAAATGAGAATCAATCAAATAATAAATAATATGTTTAATTAATATTATTATTATTAACTAGCAAATGATATTGAATTTGATTTATTTTTTGAGAAATTTAATGATTTGAATAAATTTATTGAGGCAAATCTGTTTATCTATTTTTAATAATAGATTTAGTGCATGAACTATTGTTATAAGGTTTTATTTTGCTTTCGATGTTTATGTAATATTATATTTATCTAACTTAATGTTTTTTATATTTTTATATTTTTATGTATATTTGTACTTATATTTATATTTTATAATTTTATAATTAAACATTGTAACTGGACTTTTGTCCGTCAATAAAGAATAATAATAATTATTTTATTAAGGTGATTTGCCAATGCGCAGGAAAAAGTAACTACATACTTGTCAGAATTATTTGCATTGAGTTTGATTTGCAAATGAACAGGACATCGTGTAAAATACATATGCGCAAACTAATTACGTAGTGTTTATCAAAACAACAACTATTTCGGTTGATGTGTAATCCTCTTTCTATGTGAATACTAATTCTATATGTGTGTTTTTTTGCCCGTTTTTTAAATTAAATATTAAAGTTTACACGCAATAGTTTTAGTTATTATAATTAATCAATGTTATTTAGTAATCTCATTTAAAATGTATCAAATAATTTATTTATTGGTAATGGTTTATTTATATAAATATTCAATTCACCATTTATCTTATGTTAATATTATTATCATTACTATCAAATTATTGGAAATTCGACAACCTCACATAATCAGCATAATCGAAATATTTGTTAATAAGTGTGAAAAGACAATTTATTTTATGTACTATTTTTTTCATATGAATATAAATGCAAAATGCGAATTTCGTTTCAGCTTAAATGTACAAAATTTAATTTACTAATTTTTAATTTGTTGAAATCTGGAATGGGTATAAATTAAGATTGATATATAAGACTGATAATTGGTAGCTATATGATTATAACACAAGGTATAAGCACAATTGAATTCTGACGGAGGTATCGCAGAGGCAGCTTGGTAAATTTTTTCGCATCATATGTGTAAATACGGGGAAATATATCACTCTTTTTGGCATGTCTAAGGCGCAACCGTTTTATATCGAAAAAGCTGTAATCATTTATTCTGCAGAATATGAAGGAAAATTGTGCATTTTGTATGACATTCATTCAAAAAACATATTTTATCCTTCTAAGGATTAGATAGCTATGAAATAAGTAAAACGTTATATAAATATCATGAACATAGTTGAACTTTTATATGCATTTAATAAATATATTGTTTATTACAACTGAGACAGAAACGAAATTATATGATTTCCTAGAAAAAAATTGAAGATCCATAAATAAATCATAAACTATGAGCTTAGTTTGTCTATTTTAAAGATTACTACGTTAAAATCTCCTGGAATTGCATCAGCGTAATAACTTTATTTATACATTTTGTAATAATATTATAAATTGACATAGAATTTTAAAGCTATTTGCAGAATATTTTTATAGAGCGGCTTGTAATTGCTAAAAATGCAACTTTTAATTTTTGAGCCATTATGTGACTTCAAATTCATAACCAAAAACTAAAATGGAGTTTAATTTTAAGAGTAGATCAATATAATAATACAATTATATTATTAATATTATATGTAAATATCTGTGCAAAATTTCACACGCCACACTTACATATATTTATAAGTTAATGAATTTTCTCTACTAAATGATTACGCCATCAACCAAAGGGTCCAAAAAATCGGCCGTGTTCCATCGCGGCTTTTACGGGGGACCCAAGACATTGCCTCGAATGATTTGCAAACATTGGCACGAATCGAGCGAGCGCGCGGGTCGAACCGCGCAATCAATAAATAACGCGCGATTGCGCTGATCTAATTAGGAGCCGCGGTGCGTCCGCGGAACGCAAAAGGGGAGACGGCTGCCGCGACCGGAGACGGGACAGCGTGACGGCTCCTGGCAGTCGTGCGGTCCGCGGACAGACGGCAAGACAGACAGACAGACAGACAGAAGGATGATCGCAAAAGCTCGCACACGTGCTGGTTATGCGCGCGTTACGCCTCGCTGCGCGCTGCCAACGCACGCTGGAGCGAAGCAACCCCGCGCCAAAAGGCCAGAGCTAATCATAGCCCGCGCGCTTGACAACCTGTCTCCTCTCATTTTCTGCCTAGCCGTCCTGAGAACCGAACATTCGGAGCGCGCGAGACCTGGCACAGGCCGAATTACGAGATAACCGCCCAGAAATACGAACGCTTGCGTAACCAGCTCGGCTCGCCGATGGCCATTTTGGCCGTTCGGCGCGATCGCCGCGTAATTCGACGATCGCGAGCTCGCGAAACGCGCCGTCTATTTCTGGACGGGCAATTCGCTGCGCGATTGCAAATGGAAGCCCGATCGCTCGCGATTCGAATTCGGCTACGGGGGTGTCCTTAGCAATCGGGATCGTCGGTAGGTCGGTGGCATTTATTACGCAACTGTATATTTCAAGTCCGTGAAATATCCAATAGCTAGATTCCTAGTGACCCAAATTAGGTTGCTAGCGAAGGTCATTCCGTGCAATTGAAAGCGAACCGTGGAAATTGAAATGATAGATTCAAATTAGTGGGTTTGTGCATATAATAAATTACGTACGAGTGGTACCAAATCGAAACAACTTATTGGTTTGTTGATAGACTTTACAATTATTAAGTCTCGCAATGAATGCCCGATTATGAATTAAGAAGCGCGCTAAGAAACTGAGCAAAAGTTTATGTAGGGAAATTGTCTTGCATTTAATTGAATTTTTCATGCATTTGGTGACCCTGACACAAACAAAATTTGCATAAATAACTGAAGCTCCGTTTGAGTGCAACTATTAGAACGGTTGGAATTTTTAAAACAATAAGAAACTTTATTGCGTAAATTATGTTAAATTGTGAAACAGATTTTGACTTTCGACTTTGAACTTTCGTTTTATGTCATTTTATTTTCATTCCACGGTAATTCGAATAAATACAAAATATATTAAAATTTTGAACGTATTCAGTGTATGGTAGAATCATAAATCCTGCAACTGTTGACTGTCCATAAAATTGAATACATTCGAAATACCTTTTCCGTGTTTGCTTTAGATATAAAACATTAAATAGTTTTAAATAATCATCATTTTATATTGATTCAGAATACTGCTCTTACATTTAGTATTTATAATGTTATAATATAACTAACAAACTAATAAATATTGTATATTTATCATTATTAATTAAAATTAAAATAATGTAATCTTAACGACCAATTAACGCGTTTACACAGTGAATCTGACGTAAACACTGGTGAAATTGACTTTTGTCAGACAAAGATTGTATTTTCGTCTAAAACGTGCTTCAAGTGTACATTATCTATATACTAGCTGCGCAACATTTAGCGGCATTTTATAACAATTTTATTATCGCTGCTTATATGTTTATATGTACAAGAATGTGTTTTATATTTTGTCATATTGTTTTAACGAAAAAATGATTTATTAATGAACATCATTCTATATTATCTAATTATTTGAGTTTCGTGTAGCATGTGTCTAGTCAAAATTAGAAATTTGAGTATTATCGCGGCAATTAATAAATATAATAATAAATGTTTGGTCCGTCATCCCTTATTTTCAACATGATTTTATTTTGTATGCAAATTCAATTTTTGCAAACCAACGTTTCGTGCCAGAAATATTTCAGCAACCATTATCATTTGAATTCAAAATTGTTACAACACGCTGTATTTATTTGCTAATTAATTAAAATCGACAAATGGTATTAAATGAATTGCAATTGAATGGAACAATCTTATTATTATAAACTAAAAAACACAACGATTTTATATGATGTTCGATATATTGCGTGTCGCAAAACGGGCAATGCTGCGACTCGAAATTGCACATTCAAAATATTATATTAATACTGTTATTAAATAATGTTAATTCATTATTATGAAATGAGTAGATGGATTTATCGATCGCTGCTCCCGCGGACACATATTTTGGCGTTAAGCTTGGCAAAAAGTTTCACCCACCTGAACTCTAGCCTCGGATAATGACACCCTTGTGGCTAATTCTTCTCTGACGAAAGCATCCGGGTAATGCGTCCTCTCGAATACCCTTTCTAAGGCAGCTAATTGCGTCGCAGAAAACGTAGTTCTGCTCCTTCTAGGTCGCCTACTTCCGGCGGTGCCAGAGCTCTCATTGCAATCTGTCGGACATTAAACGCGTAAAGAATTTTTTGTATTGCTGCAAATTAGATATTTCAATAGGAATCCGCGTTTACAATATTTGGCGGCAAAATCGAATACTAGAAGTTTTCAAATTGAATCTAAATTTGTGTCCATTAAAATATAATCGTCTAGAAATTATCAAATCTTTGGTGGTGGTTTTTTTGATTTTTAAATTTTGACAAATTAATTTGTAAATACCATGGAAGATATTAGTGTTGTTATTAATTTTACGAAACTTGTACAGATTAGATTAGTTTCGAATCCATCCTTCATATATAAATGATATTGTTGTTATTTTAATAAGCTACAGTGTTGCAATTAAACATGACATCAAAGTGCGCATCTTATATTAAAACACCGTCTTACATGAAGTTAATGATATCTTTGAATCTTTTATTTTAATTCAAATTTAAATATTAAATAGTATTACATTAAATAATTGTAAACAAAATCTCTAAATATAAGATAATAAGACTTTTATTATGTGCAATTAAACGTTATTACATATTAATTAAAATTTTTAATCAAGTAAGAAATGTGCATAAATATGTTGGTGACAAGCTAACAATTTCTCTATAATATTCAAAAATAATTTACCAAAATGCAAATTTCCAAGGTTTTATATTTATCGAGGCTAATTGAATAAATAATTTCACGGCAAATGAATATGACATAAATATATGCACTGTGTTTTTATTACAAATACATGAATGAAATTTGCTGTTTGCCAACATATATGAAATTGCTTTGCAAATATACTGATATTCTCGACAAATGATTCCCCTTCTAGAATATAAATTAAATAAACACAGTACATTAACCGCCAACTAATTATAATTATTCGAATTTTATTGCCCTCTATTCTCCCTTTTTATCCGACGATTTTTCGCGTTACACGTTCGATCGAATAACTAATTAATTGCATTACATTATCTTAAATGTTATGCGTTCGTTTTGGATGAATTTACCAAATGAAATTGCGGATTAATTTGCATCGTTGAAAATGGTTCTTCCAAAAATGACGAATTTTTAAGTAATTCGATACTGTCCATTACATATTGAAAATTGATATCCTAATTTTAATAACAAATGAAATGAAAAATCAAAGACAATAAATATACAGATATTTATAAATAATATTATATTCTCGTTAATTATGTTTTTCGAAATTAAAATTTATTGTATGCATATAATGGAAGCGTAATAAATTAAAAAAATACTTAATTGAAATTTGATGCGTGAATTGAAAATTGAAGACAGCACATATCGCTTTGAACAGGTTCGGACTTATTTGAATCAAGAGGAATAGTTATTTGAATGTGGTCTCTGTACTTAAGCAGTCATCAAAGCGGTATAACGCGAGCAGCATGACTGCAAACGCACAATTTCGATGAAATCAAACGATGGATCTTAAACTGCGATGTAGAATAAAAACTGATTTTTTATTAAAAATGCCAACCACTGTATTTCTTTGTGTCGTTACCTACATTATCGGTAATATCGATGAGTTGCCGTTTCTTAATGAAATATGATACATTCATAGTTAGTTATTATACATTTTTATTTTGTATGATAAAAATGTTAAGTAAAAGAAACATTTCATTATTTTACCGAAACATACCGTACAAAGTACCAATTTTCATATAGAGTTCAATTTTGTTCATTTTTATTTTTATGCAATAGTTGTTTTGTTTAAGGACATAAAGAACCTAATATTACAAAAACCAATTCCATAACATAATAGCTACATTTCATTATTCTTTTCCTTTAAATTTGAATGTGTATAATTAAGATATATATAGAAACATAGGTTTTAAGGTAATTTTAAATCAATGACTTATTATATAATTTTATCAAAACAGTCAATGGAGACAAATTTTTACAATTATATTATTTTCAATTTTATGGCGTTGACAAATTTATTTTAAAGCTTATATATATTTTGGTTTAAATTAAATTTAATTTTCCAGAATATAATGAAATAAAAAATAAAAAAATAAAAACTCCGAAAATCTATAAGTACAAATAAATGCTTACAGATCATAAACACGATTTTATTTAATGATTTTTTTCCGTATATTACTTTATAATTAACGGAATTTTTTAGAATATTGCATTAAATTTATATTGTTTTAATGTCATTATCTTGATTTCATTATTAGTTATCCATTACGAATCGCATAATTAATTTTAGGCAATTCTTATTTAACACAATTTGTATAAGTTAAGTTTAGTCTTTAATCTAATATACCACTTATATGTTTATAAATAAAGACGTTTATATATATATATAAATATTTATTTAAAATATAAATATTTAAGTAAATAATTAATAATTAATCGTGTTATGAAAGTAAATGTAGAAAATTGCATAAGTGTCTTATTGGATACAAAGATGCAATTTATTTTTATACGAATAAATCATTATCGCATTTTAACGAATTTCAACATAATGTAGAAAATATTGTAATAATTTAACCAATCTATGCAACAACAAAATTTCATTAAAAATTATACACAAAGCTTCGAAACATTTCCGTAAGAACAAGTGTGTCAATTTTAAAGTTAAACGGTTTTTTTACCCTTCTGTCACTTTAACATAAAAAATCATTTTGAAACTAAGTTGACCAAACAAATGATTCCATTTTCTAATACGCATAACTCTAATAAATGACACGTATTAAATATCCTTAATTTGGTTCATAATCAATAAACTGTACAAGTATTCCTTATTACATCGAACTTGTCAGATAAAACTCGTATAAAAAATTGCAAAGTTAATTACTCTTAAATATGTCACAACAAAAATGTGTGAAATAATGATAACAGTTATAATAATCAAAACGATAATAATGCCACGTGATTTGAATGAATTACGCTGCGCAGCGTGTTGGGATTGAATGAAACAAAACAAAATTTGTCAAAGTAATCGACTGACTGAGAAAACATAAATAAACAACAGAGTGAGTAACGCTGTTTCATATACCGAGAAAATTAATCTTGAAAAAACTACTATATAGAGTAGCAAATGATCAACTCGCATAATAATTTATTAAAATGACAAATATTTATATTATATAATATAATTTTTATAGTATTTTAAAGTATATCGCACTGTTACTATTTAAACATTAATTTTTACTATTTACTTCCCTCAGTGCATAGACAAAAAATGAATTCGAGCTGATTAGTTGGATGATACTTTTGAAGCAGCGTAGTCTTACCCAAAACATGATTAGGTGTCGAAGACAGTAGTCGCGAGACGGTAAAATCCTGGGGAGCGTGCGAATTAACTTGTGACACTATCACCGAAGCATTGGCACTGTTTTCCGAGTTCGCGTTGAGCATTTTTGTGGCGCGGCTCTCGTTTGTTTCGTTCGCTCAGTTTCTGATAATCAAATCACTGGTTTGTAGTTTCGACGGTCGCAGCCTGATTTTCACCTCGCGTTTGATTCCATTACGTTATTAATTTCGTAGCACCTCGAGTCCGTACGATGATCTATTCATCAGGAGCGTGAGTCGTTGATTCGAAGCAATGCGAAACTCGACCCATCATATAAAACGCCGCTGCCTCTAAATAGGAAAAAGAAAAAACGATTGCGTAACTCGGGGTTTCGAAAATGCTTAATGAAGGTTTTGTATGGCCGATGCAGTCTGATATTTTTGTGCATACACGAATTCATTAGACGCCAATTAGCGATAATAGATTTTAAAAGATATCTATAGATTGCAACAGAAACAAGTGTCAACAATATTATTATATATTATAAAGATTTAATAATTCAAATATGAACTCATTGAATATTTAAATTCTTAGGTGGATCTATATAATTACGGTTTATGTGGTCGAAATAAATGACTCTTATTATTATATATTGTTATTTTGTGTTTATTTCATATTAATTTGAGTTAAATGCTGAATTAAATTTCGAAATTTGTAAGCATTTTTCGATATTAGTTTATTGTGAAGTATCAAAGTTAGTAAATATTTTGTAGATATAGTGTTATTTCGAAATGATTATATTACGATACAAGAAAACTAATATAATCAGATTTATATTTAAATGTTTATAATTAACCTACGTCACAGTCGTACACATTTAAATTTAGATATATTTAATCAATTAAAAGATAATTATTTTTAATTTAGGTATTTTCGCTGTCATAACA
>JABFQC010001991.1:0-17330 GCA_022817085.1 Psilanteris sp. ZL-2020
CGGCGGTGTTTGGCTGCCAAGTTTAACTTTATTTTTTTGCCAAGTTTGGCCCATGCTTGTACCATATAATAGCCAGTGTTTGCGCCAATATTGGCCCAAAGTTGCAGCCCATTAATGTTAGCCATTAACGTACCGGGCTCGGCCCGATTATAAAGATTGGTTTATCTCTGTATTTTCTACTTGGGTATATAAGATAAAATTAATAAAAACTATAAAAATATTAAAGATATTCAGAAACAGTAGTGCCAATATTGTATACATATAATACTATTAATATATTATTTTATTAAATCTATAGCAATGAAATCAAAATCATCAATACAGAAAACAAGATTTTTAAATGATTTTAAAATATTTTATATAATCGACATATACTTAACCACACAGTGGTGAACGTATATAAAGAATGAGTTTTTTATGGTAATTTCACCTTAAGTTTCAAAAAATTTTGTAACCCGTTCTCATTTAAACACCAAACACCGATCGTAAAACTTGGAAAACGTTTAATTGTGAATAATGTGATGACATTGTATTTTCAGCACAATGAACTATCATAGTGAGAATATATATACAATGACATAATTATACTTGACAGTTGAACAACTGAAAGTGAAATAGAATTATTTATTAAAATTTATTCAAAACTGGAAGGGTTTTTTATCTCTTAAAATTACTATATATATATATGGTTTATATTATATATAACTGTTAATGTTATATAAATTATTATATATACTATTACTACAGTTATACCAATGCTGTAAACAAATATAGGTCATTACATATTATACATGTTTCTTGTATTATAATCATATTATATACAAATTTAAAAAAGAAATTTCTTTTTGAAGTGTGTACATTAATGTTTATATTAATCAGTTAAAATGTTTACTTAACAACCATTTTAGAATAATGTTTATTATATATTAATATATTTAATATTATAATTTATTAAATATTAATATATGAGACAATTACAATTAAAATTAAAAGTAGAACTTAAACGTCAACTTCTTCTTTTCGTCATATGATACGTACCATTGATAATTTAAATTTGAATTTATTCATATAAATTCTGTGTAAGGCATTTTTATATCAAACAAACAATTGTATAATATATAACTTCATACTCAGTTAAACGATGTTATGATTTTTACAAGTTTTTAAAATTACTTACATATTTAGACAATTTTGACCAAAAGTTATAAAATTCTTAATCAATATTCTTCAATATTCTCAACACGTTAAAATGACAATTATTTTTCGAAATGACAGATATTTACGTTTAAATCATATTTATACTCTGTTTACAATACAGTTATTCAGTAACTCATGCAAAATATTTTGAGATTGAAAGTATTTCCGCAATTTCCTTATTATTATATAGTAAAATTTATATATTGGTTGCTGGGACTGTCAGTTTACTGCCAATGTATTCTAATAAGAGGACAGTTAAAAATTAAATAATTTTATAGAAATAAAACGTTTACTCTATAAATGATTGCAAAATATATACACAATTAAAATCACCAAAGATGTTTATTATATACAATATAAATATTTT
This sequence comes from Psilanteris sp. ZL-2020, assembly GCA_022817085.1. Taxonomy (NCBI): domain Eukaryota; kingdom Metazoa; phylum Arthropoda; class Insecta; order Hymenoptera; family Scelionidae; genus Psilanteris; species Psilanteris sp. ZL-2020. The sequence continues at coordinate 1,565 of JABFQC010001991.1, forward strand.
TTGTAAAAAAATATAATCATGTCGGAACGTAAACATAAACTCATAATGCAGAAAAAAATAATATAGTGCAATGTTTTTGAAAGTTTTGTAAAGCGATTCGTTTAATAGTTCTTGGCTAACAAAACTAATTAAAAGCGTCTTCTGAGTGTATACCACCCAATCAATTACCGAAATCTTCGAAATTGGATTTCGTTCCTTAAGTCGTCGTTTTTTCGCGACCGCGCACCCGCTCACTTCCACGACTTTTTTCTGCATCCTTCAACGAGCAACACAGCCAATGGCACTACTGAATCGATCTGCGAAATGTTTTTACCAATTTCCGGAGAAAATGCGAACGCGGAAGTAACCAAGAGGAAAAACTGCCAGAAATATCCGGGACTGAGCAGCCTTGGACTTGCGTTAATCAGAACTCCACCAAACCTAAGCGGAGATGTTGAGAAATCATTCAGTCAAATAAATCTTTGCTAGCTGCAGTTAAACGTTTTTGGCCATATAAATTTCATCGACAGAATTTTGTTTTATTTAAATAAATGTTCATAATTGATCTAAAATACATCTAAATGTTCAATATTAAAATTTAGTTTCTTTTTAAATATCATAACATAATTTCTATGAAACAATGTAAAACATAAATAAACACAAATTTACAATTAAAGCTTTCATCTTTTTTCTAATCAATAAATTATAATTTTAGATCAGTTTAAATAATGAGACGATAATTTATTTGATTATTCATTTTCAGACAAAAAGTCTATCAATAGAAAGTGGAATCTCAAATTGATCGTGTCGTCTTCATTTTGTATGATTAAAATGAATAGTTTGATATATAATTTGAATGAAATATATTCGTCAGAATGAATAATTAATTCGCTTGTATGGATCAAGAGGAATTACCATGTAAAACAAGTATTTTCATTTGAATTTAATATTGTTTATGCGATATTTATTTAAGTTACGTTAAAATTTAACTTTTAAGTGCTTTCTGCGAGTATAAATGTAAAATGGTTGGTTATTATTTCACAAGATTATTAAATTTATTAAAATTTATATAAGTAACTACCATCAAGATATATTTTCTTTATTTTCCAGTCTGGTATAAGCTAGTACGTATTTTCAGATTCAATTTAATTGACAGACTGTTTGACGTATAAGCTTGCCATATAATACGATCGCATTAATATCGTATATAAAACATCGTATATAATAATATCGCATATATAAAAATAAATATTTAATACATCATCCATTTCACTGTCGCGATTTTAGGTTTTAAATATGTACTTTTAATATTTGTATAAAAGTATGACAATAAAATACAAGTTTCCTGAATCATGTTCACTGAATAATAAAAAAATAATTTTCCATATTTTATTAACATTTATCATATATCTCCAAAACATAACAAAACAAAAAAAAAACAAGTTGCATTTAATTGTATTTGAAAAAGTTTTATTGCATAATAGCAATTAATTTTTTATTTAAAAAATGTATATATATTAAATACTTTTATAATATTAAATAATGCACATCTGATTTCTATGGTTAAACAAATTTGTAACGACATATACTATAATATTTTTCTTTACAGAAAACACCAATTTCCATAATATAAAAGGCAGAGCTTGCTAATTAATTAGACGTTGATTAAAATTGCTTTTCATTTTACTGTAGAACGATAACTGAGAATTATATATTAATACAAATCATAAAATTGAAAATATTTTTTTCGTTACTGTTTTTCATTATATAAAAAATAAATACATATATGAATACTAAAAAGAATATACTTGAAAGAAATTCGCAATGAATTTTTACTGCTTTAACTGTAATCGAAATACAAGAGTTAACAAGTAGGATAGTGTAGGTAAGCTATAATTTAATGTATAACATAGATTAATTATTATATCTTGTATTTTGAATACAGTAAAAAACAGTAAAAATTAATTGCGTATTTCTTTCAGTATTTACACAGGAAAAGTATAAATAGATTTGAAATAATTTTAGGAAAATGAATAAATGATGATTTAGTTATAATTATAAGAAATCGTCACTCCTTTCACGACATTAAAAATTAAACCATGCATGTTTACAATGCAATATTAATTCGCTTCTGAATTCTCATTCATCTGAATAATGTCGCAACTTTTAAATCAAAATGTTGGTCAAATGTCACGACGAAATGCAATATAACTCGAGTGCTTTTTAAAGCGAACGCGATCAATCCAACTAAATGAAAAATTTTACTTTTCTCGCTGTATTTTATTCACCTAATCGCTAATAAGTGGCAACATTGCAAAACTTATCAAGTCGTAAGTATAATAAATGAGTTTTTTTCACAAAGCAAGGATTTATGGAGGTAAAACGTAAAAGTTATTAGAATTTTCTGGACTCTATAAGGAATTTTACCTTACTAAAAATAGAACAACACAAATAAAGAATAATACATTCAATTTTCTATAATTGTGTAACTGATAAATTGATTCATATATATATTTAACATACAATATATATATACTCAATGGATTATTACAAGCACAAAATTGGTAACTTATCAATGTATTATACAGTAAATAAAATATCACTACCCCAAAAATATTTAATATTCGTTATATATAATACATTAAACTGTCATTTTAATTAATTCTATCTGAGTATGATCGTCAAAATATTGTACAATTATTTGTTTGATTAATAATAAATTAACAAAATTTAATAATATATTGTCAATTATTGAATAATTTATAATTAATAAGAATTAATAAATGAATAATTTATTGAAAACAGTGATATATAAATTATTTGTTTAATTATTTGCATTATTGTACATGTAAACATATATATTATTAATCATATATGTATATAGAAAAATCAATTTATTATACTTAACCCCTAATATTAATTTGTCGGCTATACTTTTTCTATATTTATAGATTAAAAAATGAATGACAACGTCATAGTGCGATATATATATGTGTATATAAATATTATATAAAGATCTCTGATGTGCACCATACATATTTCTTTTAATGCTTACTCCAGCATGGTCCATTGCATTTTTTACGCAGTTTCATATCCTCGTGAAGCCAATAAACCCTTGTCAACCAACAAGATAGTCATTTTCGATGGTCTTTCATGAATTCCACTTTCCTATAACGTCACATTTCTCACACATCCTGTGCGTCTCCGGAGTACTTTTATATCCTGCGGTTCAGCGGCGCGAATACCGACAACCAAAGTTTAACAAGCTTATCCAGCGTTCAGTTAAAACTAAATGTCAAAACGCATAATATTTCTTATCCGTTGTTTGTCGAAATATTAAGTGAGTTGTTTTTTTCTGACATCCCCATATTTTATCACAGATGTTCGTGTATTTTTTGATCTGAAAAAAGATGCGAGTAAACGTCTTTCTACGAACAATATTATTACTTAATTTTAAAACAATTCGAATGTATTAAGAATTAACGTTATTGGCTAAATGACGACATTTAGTTGACTAAAATAATTACGATCTTCATTCCAATATCAAAGTAATTTTCCATTAAAAGTAATTCAAAAATAATATTTAATTCGCATAAATTCATTCTGGACAATTATGAGAGTGCCAAGTTCTATGTTTTACGCAACAGTGAATAAGTTTTCGCGCTTGAATGTGACAGGATTAAAATTATAGCGTCTCATAATTGATCGAACAAAAGAAGTTCTTAGGAGCAGTATTCTTGCAAAATTAGTCATGCGCTACTCACGATAATCCTGACAACCATTACTCTTCCTAGTCGACTGTATTGGTGAAGCGTGGGAAAAACATCATGAAACGCGATTAAAAAGCAGCTGTGAAGAAGTAATACGGAAACAATGACCGATGAAACAATTCTCATGTCTTTGACTAGCTTTGACAAAAAAATAAAAATATCTGTATAATTAATGGATATTCGCGGTACATTTATTTCAAACCTTTTAAGTCTTTTCCTCGTTAAAATGGTAATGATTTTTCTTAAATCTACGTCCTGCTTGTTTTAACGGAAAATATAGATTAATTTTACTTTTTTCCAATAATATATTGATATATATATACATATGTACATATTAGGACGTTTGAAACCAATGTTTCAGATAAAATCTATCACATATCTACGAACATGAGGATTTATCTACAGGTACATCATTGCGTATTTCTTTATAGAAAATTATTAAAATTAAAAAAGTTTTTAAATTTCAGTTAGAATTATCGATGTTTGCAATTCATTATTTGACTTATGCTGAACGCAATATCGAGAATTATAGAAGTTATTGCTTTAAATGCAATGAGATATAAACCGCGATGTACTATTTGTACATATTATATTGTACACTGAGAGAAATAAATGACGAAAAATTACTATTTATATCATTAATTTGGAACCATAAGAGAAAAAACATAATATTTACTATTTTTAAAAGAAAAAAGTAAGTTTTTTAAGTAGAAAAATACTACTTTATCATAATATATTAGTTTTAAACATAGTAAATATTATGCTTTTTCTCTTATGGTTCCAAATTAATGATATAAATAGTAATTTTTCGTCATTTATTTCTCTCAGTGTATATATTTTAAGAAGGTAGTAGTGAAAAAGATACATATAATGTTCATTTTATTCCTTAATTTTACTATAAAAAGGTGAAATTAATACATATATTAATAATATTGATGTCATTCAACTATTCTTAATATCAACCGATGATATTAAAACGAAATATCATTGTCTATCTTTCTCATAACTATATATATATATATAAATATGTGTATAAATTAAATAATTTTACATATATTTAATCCAGTGAATACTTTCTTTCTATATTATTCTCTTTAATATTTTATATTTTAGACATATAATTTAATTTCCACCTTTAAATTAATATTATCTTTCATGCAGAGATTTGTTGATACAACCAGCATTTTGTTTGTTTAAGCAAAATCTGATTCAATGAACCAAGTATTTATTTATTGTAACAAATCTTGGTTGAATCAACATAACGTTCTATTATGCATGTAGTAGTAACGATGATATCATAAAGACACTCTTCTCAAATCGACATAAAGTAACACATTGCAATAATTATGAGGAAGAAGAGATTGGTACAAAGTTTGTTAGTCCCTTCTTTACTAATAATTTGTAATAAAAAAATTGTCTACTAAATCATCATGTTGAAAATATAGGAATAAAAATTCTATTCGAGAGACATTCCCGAGAGCTTGGTATCACATATGAACCTTTGTCCAGAATTGTATACTCGTTTAGTTTTGTTAAAAAGTAAACGTTTATTGAAACATCATATCCTGTTTATTGCCTCATGTGTCAATATTCCAAGGAAATATTCTTTAACATATATTGGTAATTGTATTTGTATACTTATATACTATATTTTCAACATAACCCATTGCTTGGTAATAAAGTAATATTGTACAATTATATTAACTTCATCACTGTCATTAATAAATAAATAATAAAAACATAATTCAAATTATGTATGAATATTATACATGAGTCCTAGAAATGACTGTATTATTTGTACCATATAAACCTGATATTGTACCTATTTTGTTGAAAATAAAAATTAATATATATAAAAGAATAAATATAAAAATGAAATAACAAAATATAAAAGTAAAAATATAACGTATCTCCCCTTTCCTACAAATTATTGCTCTAAAATATTCAACTCTAAAAAAAGTGTTTCAAAAATGTTGTGGTAGTCTATAAGAATTTCGAATACAATCGAGATTTTACATCGCAAATTTTGCATTTACAATAAATCAATAACAAACATTTTCTAAAATCTTTTGATTTATACATAAAATAATAATTTTAAAGAATCTGCTATTTTTAAACAAACAATTAATAAAAATGGTTAAATATCGAATACTATATTCATTCCTAATTGATTGGGAATTTCTGAATTGACGTAGCAGGATTAAATTTGAGGTAATATTTCAATTTTCTCCGGAACTGTTAGACAACCGCAAAAGTCGTTGAAAGACGGAAGAAGGATAAAGTTTTACTAGATCTAATAAGTAACGTATTTAACAACAAAAACAAACATTTCTCTTCTCTTCTAAACCGAGATTTCTGTTTATAATAATAATGATATAGATCTCATTTCAAATCCAAGCATTACACCCAAAGTTGAAATAAGTGATAAAATCTCTTGAACTATATAAATATTTGTACACGTGGAGAAGCAAAAAATTTGAAGAGTATAGTACCATAAACTGTTGTTTCATAGTATATCGTCTTAAGGAAACATTGCAATTGCAAATGACCATGGTACCGCTAGTATGGGTTGATTGGATCAAACACTGTTCATAACGTCTCGTGGAACAAGTGTTTCTATGCTATGATAGTTCACAAGTTGCAAAAATAAAGACGTATTTTTTATATTATGTGCAATTCAATGTTCTAATATAACGCTCTACAGAGTACATAACATTGTACGTCTTACCTATCATGGTTTAAAATCGATGATTTAAAATAAAATCTTATAATATATATATATATTTATAATATAATATTATATTAATTATTTAATGACTTAATAAACACTTAAATCCTATTGTTAATCGATATAAAAAAAGATTAAAATTTCGCTGTTTAGCAAAATAGGTTGATATAACGATGTATATTAAAAATATATATTTTAACAATATATATTTCTCTCAGTGGTAATATCTTATTACACTCTATTATAAAATCATGAAACCAACTATTATAGTTTATTTTATAAAATTTGTTATAAAATCCTTAGTTAAAAATCATTTGATATGAATATAAATCAATTATCAAAATTAATATATATACATATATATGTGACACGATATATTTTGGTATCTAATTTGACGTATTTGTTAGAAAACATTTGTTTGGAATAAATGTTTATGAATTTTGAAATAAAGCAATATAAAAATACACTAACGTGCATACAGTCTTTCACCTATTAATTTCTTATATGTACTGTAGCTTTACTATTAAATGCCCCATAACTGAAGTAATCGCTATGTTTCCAATGAACGTTAAGTAAATTGTAATCCTTACATAAAAACCAATTAACGTTGGAATATTGCATGTCTAAGGTTTCAATATTAACACACTATAATAGTATTATATATCCATGCATTCTAGAATGAATATGTCATACAAAAAATTAACATTTTTATTACAAACTGTACGTTTTCAGATAAATTTAATACGAAATATTTTAAATATTTTTTATTTTAACTAATATTCCACAACTACTAATATATAATTATATTTATATTGAAGGTCCAGTCTGCTTCTATTTATTGTAATTTTATCAGAAAAGTTAATTGCATTTAGCAATTTCTTGATATAATGAACAAAATTAATATGATTTTTCCCCTCTATGGCTCATTATTAGTCTAATTTTATAATTTTAATTTTTAATTTGAAAGTGAAATTTATACTTTAAATACAAAATATTATTTTAGAATAATGATATTCTATCTAACTATAAAAATCATTAACATATAACAATTTAGATAACAAACTGTTTTTACGTTAATACTTATTTTAGACTTTTATTTTTTAATTAATAAAAATAATGATTTGAATAACATATTAAATGTACCTAAATTGATTATTAAACTAAACCCTTTAGTTAGATTAACTACACATTTAAATATGCTAGGGAAAAATTTCGAATCCATATAGAGCTTGATTTTAGTTTGATCAACGAATTCCATTTTCTATAATAAATACCACGCAAGCAAAATGGATTATTTAATTCAAGTTTTCTAAAAAAAAAAACTATAACAAGAATTCAACAATTTTGCACTCCGTATCCAAAAAATAATATTACACATTTTACTAAATTATATAATAACAGTAGTAAAAGGGAGCAAAACTGTAAATAAACATTAGACGATATAGTTGTTTTTATCAAATATTTGGTAATATTTGACATATTTTTAGAAGTTTCTGACCATAATTTATTATATATTATAATAAATAATGATACCCCCCGCCTTTTTAAAAATCTAGCCAAACTATAAATGGTCTTATAGGGGCCCTAGTGCAGTATTGTACTAACTCGTCGTCGAAATATAAGTTGATATATTTTACTCAGGGGAGTGTAACTGGCCAAAATCTTTGATACAATTAAATCTCACTCACCAGATAGCGCTGCATAAGGTAGATCGAAACATAGCAAACATAACTGCTAATTTTATATGAAAACTAAGATACTAAATATCCGTATTACTTTTATAGGATAAGGTGTCAGTTGATATATACACAACGTCATTTTTATATATTATTTTTATAATTTTGATCAAATTTGTAAGGTTATGTTTCTATATGATTCGATCAACCGTGGGCAACGCCCTCACCGGGTGATACTTTTTGTGGAACAGTTCTACAATAGCATTAATTAAATAGTTGCATAAGGCTAATTTTACTGGTCTTGCATGTTACCGACTATCGCCGAAATACGACAAATATATATTAAATCTACATTTTGGTGCTATTTTGCTGTGTTGCCATATTTCGATGTCATCGAATTGTTAGCTGGATATATTTTTCAAAAGCGGTGTTGTTGAATACTCAAAAATATGGCAACAGGGTAAAATGTACTCGAAAGCACCACACAATATATGGGTAGATGCTTTTGAATAGGGTATGGAAAAACATCAGGTGTGTATTATGTACCAACAGGGCCTTTTGCATACGGACCCACAAACTATGTTACTAGGGCCACTAGAACCCTCGCGATTTAGGTTTATCGATCAGCCGGCCTTCGGCCACCCTCATAAGGGAATGCGGGGGGGGCTGCGCCAACCCCCCTTCCCCCTTAAAAATCTAGCCAAACCCAAAACGCGAGGCCCCAGTACAGTACTTTTCAGTTTCGGGTCACAAGCACCATTACAGAAATTATTTTTGAATGGTGCTTATGAGCCCCAGGGCTTACAACCACCAATTTTTTATAAAGTGGCACTTGTGAGCCCGGTTTCATAGTGTTGCCAAGTTTCAGAAGGCTGATTAACACCATTTTACATAAATATACGTATATATGTACGTAAATTGAATTTTGTAACAATTTTGTATTAATTTTGATTTCAGTATCACTCTATTAAGGGAAATATTATACGCGTTCTGTTATAATTTGCATTACCTAGGGGTAATGCTTAAAAAGATATAGGATTCAAATAATTAAAATTACGTTAGCTGAAAATAATTATTTGAATATAATTTCGGTATCTATACATTTGAATTTATAATTAAGGCTACACTTGTAAACGGATCAAAACACTTGTCACCCTCATTGTATGTCTTTTTTTTTAATTCAGTGTCGTATATTTTAGGGTATACAATTTCTGCCTATTAAAGTTGAGTATTAATAAATCATATTAAAGATTTATATACTTGTAATTATATTCAATTATATAAATTTATTTCAATCAAATATTTAAAAATTTTATTCAGTATTATATATAAAATTTATCCCAACAAAATGAATAATGAAGTTTATTAAATAAGTTGTTAAATATGAAGAAGTTTTTACTTCAAAAATTAAATTAAGCTATACATAACGCAACGCGATGAATGCAGTTTAAGCGTATATATATAATGTATTTATATTCGTATAATGTGTATATTAATTATACTTTTTAACTTGTTTATATAAAACTATATCCGAAGAAGTTATGAAATTCTTTTGAAAGTGTTGCATGTCTTGGCACATTTAACACATTTTATCACGTTACAAATTAACATATCATTATATAGATTGTAAACACTTATTTAAATGTTAATAACCGTAGGTGTGAAGAAAATAAATACCGCATAATATAATTACCTTAATTACGGTAATTACATAGCAGTATATAAATGTGCATGTATTCGTGAAATATACAATAAATGTAAATTTAATTGGAACTTATACATATACATAATCATATAAATGCATTAAAATTAGAATTAAATTTTATATTTACATACACCAACAATATAGTAACCAAACGTTCATATATATAATGCATCTATAAAATACACGGCTTATTATTATAAATAACCGTGTCTAAGACGAATTATAAACGAAAATGCGGATTCCAAAAAATTCCATGCATGTCTACATCAATATGACAAAATGAAAACACGTAATAATGATATTGAAATTTAACAATTTAATTAATTGAGATGTAGACTTTTGCCAGTGCCAGTTAACATACTATTCCACTAGCACTTTCAATGAGATTATCTTACCGCGTTCTATCAATGTAATGGGCTAAGTGTAAGGTCTGGAAAGATAATCTACTCTTGATTCTACCAAATTTAACGAGGGTAGTGCAAAGTAAATCCATTTTAGATGTGCTATGAATTCTATCTAAAACGAGATCTAACGAATCTTTACCTTCCTCAATCATACTTTCTTGAAAAGTAGTCTAACTTGGGTTATGTTTCATGACCATTCCTAGACCATTACTCCGGGACTAAATTACTTCGTCGCATGTTAATGTACAAACAATTCTGCACTTAAATCTACAGTTAATACCATCAAAAATTACCACCTTGCTTTTTATTGCCAACAACGAGCGATTCGGTTCATTAAAAAACTCGGACTCTGTTCCTATATTCTACTTGTAGATGCAACTTTTCTTATAAAATAACAAAGCTTGAACAAAGATTATTCAGTGCGACCAGCGTTTACGTCTATTAAGTAGTCGCGTGCGAAATTTCGTATTTTGGCATGCAGCTTTTTTAGACGCAGACAAGTTTAGTATATGGCAGACAGAACGGTACCGTCAGCATCGATGTTAACCAAAACATGCACTGGCCTCGAGTTGAACGTTGGCCAAAAATCTCACCACTCTGCCAAATAGTTACACCTGGGTTGATGAAGACACGAACATTAACGGGCTGAATCGATGAGCTTAAAACGAGGCAAAAAGCGCTACGGAACGGAAATCATAGAGGAAAGAGAAAATTATAATTTATGGCCCTACGTTCGTGATAATACCACATCAAAGAAAGTTCAATAAATACACTTTCATCGATATTTAATGTATCGCGCACATTTGTTTTTCAATCGCATCAATAGGTTAAGCATTTTCGTTCAGCAAAAGTTGTTGACTTAATTCGTAAAATAAACTTATAATAAACTAAAATTAGATTAGTTTTGGAGCAAAAAAGGTTATGCTCGAAAACTTCGTGTAATACGTTTAAAAGTTCAGGAACTGTCAATGCATGCGTGAATAAAGTATTTACATAACCAATAGTTAAGAATAATTCAGTAACAGTTTAAGTTCTATTTGCATACTCAAAAATGATCCCTAGTATTCCTGTTATTAAGGCGACAGGAACTAACTATAAGAACATTAGTTAGAACTTTTATGATTATTTGCATTATTAACTTAAATGAATTTATTCTTATAATTATGTAATAAATGCGTGATATCTATACATTATTCTGAACGGATATAACTTTCAGCATTACTTTAACTAAATTAAAATTAATTCTAATTAAACAGATTATTAATTTAGTTTCTATATTATAAGTCTAAAATTCTCAGTACAATATTTATATAATCCTCAGATTATAATATAAATGATATTAATTTTTATTATATTTACTCAAAATATTTTCAAATTAAAAACATAGTTTTTATAGGTAATATTTTCAGACATTATGTATTAGTTATCACTATTCAAGATTTATTTAGAAATAAAGTAATATTAGCACAATATTTAAAAAAGTAGTAAATCATTTTAATTAATAAGTTTATAACATTATTATTCAACTGGATCACTTTCAAAATGTGTCAATCATTTTTATGGTTTATATATACTGTTTAGTGTATATATTCGGTCAAGATTAGTAACAAATATTAGTTGAAAACTACAGTAATTTTTAGCGACCAATGGTGGCCCAAAATTGTTTGCCAAATACGCATCACACATATTAACCATTATTTGTAACAAATAATGTTTTTAATGCTGACTGCCCATCTTATTCCAATGAAAAACATAAGATGGCCCAATCGCATAAATCTAAACCTCAGGACAATGTAAAATGGTCTGTATTGCTAATAAGCATAAGTCTATATGTCCTTTACTTTTATTACTAATACTAATATAATTAATATTACAATAATTATTAATAAAATTAATAATCATATAATTATATGATATAAATTAATATATCATATAATTGTGATTTAATTATAATATACTTATAGTAAAAAAGAAATAAGTATTTAAAACGTGATATTTATTTTATGAATAACTATTCTTTTATATTAATTTTATACACAAAATCGACAACGAAATATAATTTCCACAATTTAAACATATTTTATTTAAGAAATTAAATAATTTCAGTTCTGAGATATTTTAAATTGTTTCTTTTGTATTTTGTTTTAAGACATTTGCATTATTACATTATATTTCGGTTGTAAAGGAAAAGTTGTCAAAAATGTCCTTAATAATTCATGTCATCCATTGAAAATAACGTTGAAAGCATTTACTTAAATAATATTTGAACATTAAATGAAGTAAATAAAAGTGCAAATATCTTAAATGTTAATTATGAATATTATTTTATAGAAATTCATCCGTGGTGAAACATGAAATAACATAATTTTTAAATCATTAAAATATACCGTAATACAATAATGTTACGTATGTACTATACTAAATATATGTATACAATATACCAGACTTTTCACTAAAATAATGAATGTCATAGATAGGCGAGAGCGTTTCCGTAACACGAAAGGCGAAAAGAAGTTGAATACCTATCTAGTCTACCTTTACTAACATAGAAGAGGTACACTCAGAACAAAAATAATGAATGTTTACTATATTTACTATGATAATCTAAAGTTATGGTGTAAACTTATAGTAATCTTCTATATAAAATAATAAAGTAAATCCAATCAATATATTATATTAATCGATACTATTTTGTATAATATGGTATAATCATTTTAATAACTAATACTTAAAACAATTATTTACTAATATGGATTCAAATACATTTATGAATGTTCTCAAGTTTAATAATTTATGGAAAGTAAAATATATTATGAAGATATTCAAGTATATTTTGAACTTGATTCAAGTGAAATATACTTGAGTCAAGATAGTATTTTTTCTGTGTACAAATTATATAAACGAATAAAAAGCTTCTATAATGGATTTATACAACCGGAACGTGTTTCAAAATCTTAAGACATATATACTTTTGCTTTCAAAAAGATATAAAAATCCCAGGAAAGTGTATAAAAGTTGAAAGGAGTCGTAAAAAGTTAAAATTACTGCACAACTTCGTTTTGTATAATAAAAATGATATAAGACGTCGACGTAATTAATTTTTAAATAGATTAATTATTGAAATTGATTTTCGATATTGCAGACAATTCTGTATATACGTGATAAAAATGTAAAATGAAAACGTTATTTTCAGTTAATTCACTATTTACATATATAACAATTAAAATAAGTGTTTATCTTCCTGTACTAATATTTGATGTCTTACAAATTAATTATGTTAAGAATTAAATACAAATGTTATACTCAATTATTTTCTACTTATATGCAATTATAAAGTTGTAGATATTAAAAAAGTAATGAAAAGAAATAATATCAAAATATATAAACATTTTTAACAAACATAGAAAAATAGTTTAAAATATTATTTTCAAAAATAAATCGTTTTATTAAATTAATAATTTTATTGAATTGAAATATTAAACTTTCATCGAAACACTAAAAGTCCTATGGTAAATGTTTTGGAAACTATTAGTAATTCACACTTATGTGTTACTTTTGAAACCTATTTAATTCCATGTATATGTAAACAAACATCGGTATATAAAAGAACATTTCAATAAAGAGGAACACTTAAAAAACACTTGTTTTTATAGTGCATAGATATTGTTAAAATGATAATTCCGATTTTATAACAATAAAACTAACTTTTTCAAATTGACAATTACGTAAAGAAGTTGTTTTAAGTTTGACAACTTTTCACGTTCATTTAAAGAAAACTGTAATTTTTGTATAGTTGAAATTTCTTAAAATTATCAATATGCTATTAGGTCAAATTAAATAATACTTTTTAATTAACATTAAATTATATTTATATGTTAACTACAAGCAATCGCTGATTACATGCTAATTAATTGTAATAGACGTAAAATTATAATTACGTATAGACATTAAATATAAAACCAACTATTAATAATAAACCCACGACTGCATATTATAACACACACCGTTGCAATAACTAACCTTTTTTCAAACAAAGTACTTGCGTTCGTAACGACTCAAATGGTCGTTAACCAATTAAGTGGCTAATTTAATTAGCTTAGAAATGGATTTGAAGGCCAAACACAGATTCGTCGTGGCGTCGCTGTACGAAGAGGATAACTTCAAAAGATAGACAAAAAGGTAAAGAGTAAAAAAAAGAAGAGAAAACAAGCAGCAGCCCGCTATTACTAATAAAACGAAACGGATATGTGGTAGCACAGAGCGTGCCACAAATGGGCGAAATCACATCGTAAGAGTTCAGTTATCCTATGTGTAACATAGCGCGTGGTAAGCCGCAAAATGTCGAAGACGGACATTAGTGGTCGTACAGTTGTACAAGATGTGCATAACGTAGTACTATGTGCATAAATCGCACGCATTAACATATGGATATAGATGCGTTTACACGCGTGCATTTACGTGCCAGCTATATACAAGCCTCAAATGTAATCGTGCAGTTGACAGCATATATTCTATATAGTACGTGTACATATTTACGTTACGATACGGCATCCACTATTTAACTACGAAATGTTACTCAGTCGATAAATATATGCATATTACAGCCTCGATTCGGGGCCGGCATGGTCAACCAGCCACTACGTTGAGTTAGCGTAATACACAAATACTTATATGGGGTCCAGAGATTGCATCACTTGTACGCCACGCGCTACGAACAAGCCCAAAATTGTTACACCTATCGACAGAATAGTTTCACATTCTATTGAGAAACGAAGTTTGGCTGTTGCATAGCCATCAAAGGCGCTATTGAATGCACGCGTTCGCCAACCAGCCGACAATAGTTGCTATGTAATTGTGAACAAATACATCAGTTCAGAAGTTCAAAAACAATTTAATCCTCCAACAAGTGACAAGATGTACAGAAAAAGGATCGCTTTGATTGCCAAATTAATTACGAATCGCGAAGTGGACGACAAATTTGACGTTGTAAACTTTTAACAGCTGTTTTAATTGAACATAAATAAACAAAATCTTTATCGTTCTTTCCAGAAACTTTGCCCAACGAACGAATGAAACTTTCCGCATTCAACCATCAAATAAATGTGTAACACTAACTTGGTGTTTATTTATTGCTTGACGAAAAGTCAAACATATTTTACTTACAATTTATAATCTACGAATATGTAAATTTTGTGTTTGAATTATATAGTATATTCAATGCTATTTCTCAACGACGTTTTAACAAACTATACTTTCATTAAATGTCTTCGTTGTATCAAATAAAAAATACTGTAAGTATTTATATGTATATGAATATATAATTAAATGTACAATGATTTCATCGTATAAGAAATGATATAACTTTTTCGTAATGTTTCTTTAAATATACATATATATTTATATATTACTTTTATTTTCAAGTGCATTACAGTTCTAGATTTCATAAAATTCATAAATTTCATAAAAGTCCAACAGTTTTTCCAAAATATTTAACAGGTTAGTAA
>JABFQC010001992.1:0-17317 GCA_022817085.1 Psilanteris sp. ZL-2020
GTATGACAGTAATATAATTACATAACTGTAGCAACACAATTAATGGTATATTTAATTTAAAAAAAGTCGAAATAAATATTATATAGCATAATTCACTGTTAATATTAAGAAAAATAATTTTATTTACTTATTTTTTAACAATTTAAAACTAAATTTTAATATTAATGTAAAAATAAAACTTTTTCGATACCTTCAGTCTGAATAAAATTCCATTTAAAGTGTAACAAACGTTTGTGCAAACTTAATCTAAACTGAATTTAAAATATCAACGTCTTTCTGTTATTCGATCAACAAGTTTGGCTTTAATACTCTTAAAAATATCTGCGTGTAGTTCCAAAGAATTAATTACAACAATTCTGAAAAGTATATTTAATGCAACGTAACGTTGTGTAATTTTATTTTAAAAAAGCAACAATTGTTAAAAAGTAATATAGTAGAAATGAATAGTGTAAATTGTTTGTTTAAATTGGCAAAAAAACTCTACTCATCTGAACAAAGTTCATTATACAACACATTATTTATTTATAATATATTTTTTATAATTATATACAATAATTCATATTATTATATAAAAGAAACCAATTTTAACGTGATGAAGTTGTGTCTTCGGGTTTCAATGATGACTTGAATGATTCTAAAAAATATAAATAATTATTAAAATTTGATAATCTTATTTTTAATATAATATTATTTCGAGTAAATCAAAATAATATTTAATCATATACGTATTATTTTAATTAATCTTTCTCGTTCGGAATTGTAATAAAGCAATGCATTTACTCGCAGAAGTAATATTCAACAATATCTTTAATTTCATTAAATTGTACGTATATTAAGAGATTAAATACACAAGGTGCATTTACATGTATATAGCCACGAAATTTAAAAATTGAAAAATTTTAAGATATTGAATATTATATGTGTATCTTTCCGTATTACTGTTATAACTAACGTTTTCTAGGTTTAATTTGTTTTCTAGAACATAAGAAATATCATTATATCATATCTGCGCTTTTGCAGATCATATACCAATAATCAAAAGATTACAAACTATAAAAAACAATAAAACCAAAACTGTGGTTGACAATAAAAAAAACATAAAGCTTATTATCGCATGCGCAAAACCGGAAATTTCCCAAAGGTGGAAACAGTTACCGATCGGATTGATCAATTAACGTTCAATTACGAGAAGCGAATTGCAGTGATAATATAAATAATTTGTATGTATAATTCTGTTTATGAAGTGCAAAAGTTTTTCCTTGATGTGTGACTATAGTAACACAATATAAAGAGAATCGATATCCCGAAGGAGAGAAGAAAATAATTGCACTTTGTTGATCAGCGCGTCCTTGTCTGAATCGCTTTGCGTTTAATCAACTAAATGCAGTTTCCGGCATTTCAATCGCGTAATCGCACTTTCGATTTCAAATAAATCATATAATGGTATCAAAATCTGAGATACCCTCACCAACTTTAAATTCCATCGGAATAAATTCGAGCTGTCAATGACGGGAATGAGCCGTCACTGCATTCCGAGTTATTCATGCCGAATTGAAAGCTACTTTTGATTTAAATATTATCTGAGTAATGAGTTTGATATCATTGGAGGGGATAATTCACGTTATATTATTCATTTTTTATTTAGTGAGTTTATTTCAATTCAAAAATTTCCGCGTTACAATCGTATGATAAAAGCTCGATAAAAATTACCGCAATTGAAACATTCAATTTATAATAAGAAGTAGACACTAAGAAAAGTGTCTTGTTTCTGTCTGACACACAAAATAAATCATACAAAAACAAATGCCTTATATACATTTTGTATGTGTATACGACGTTTATATAATTTGTAACGTCGCCTTATACTTTGTTTAATAATGTACAAATGCAGGAGTTACGTAGAATATATGTATATATGATATTTTACATTCTTGATAACTATATTTTATGTAAGAATCAATCAATTGACGATATTAAAGTATTGTTTATTAATCATATACGTTTCAATTATATTCGAAACGTTTTATGTATATCTGATGTGTATTAAATAATTCATTTGTTACACTCGCTTCTACAATATATGCGGAATAACTAAAATCATGTTGAGTGTGAAAAAGTTATTTGCAATTCTCTATAAAATGCGTTTCCGAGCGCGTAAACAAACATTCAAAATGAAATAAAAAAAAGAGCAAATAAAAACAAGTAACCTAGTTGAGAACAAATTTAATCTACACTCTTTTTGAAGAATAAGTTTATATATAACAACAAATATTTAAATCTATATTTCGCCATAATTATTCTCCATATAAATTAAAAATTACAATTCATATAATAACAACAACTTTATATTATTTATTAAAGTTGTTTTCGTAAAAATGGACGCATAGGAGTTTGTTAAAATTGAACTGCTCTTTAGAAAACTATTACTTCATGACATAAAACCGTTTTTATAAAGTTTTTTTTCTCATTGATTGATGTATGCAATTTTCATTAATAATTTCACATTAGTTACTAATCCTTAATTGCTTCCTATCGACAATAGATAATACAACTTTTATTTAATTTTAACTTTTTTCTAAATATTTGAATATTTTGCTAATTATTATTTATTTTTTCGCTATTTATGATAGTTTATTTGATTAAAAAAGTTTATCAAAGCCTTTGTTAAATTTGTTAAGTAATTTATTTAATATTAACGTACAAAACAAGATTAATATTAATATATGAATACTTTATATTCCACGTTACTTCAATGCAATTGTCAGTTTATTCACTTATTAATAACTCATTTCATAATATTTTTACTCTTCCTAATTTTTAATTCATCACTTTTCTTTATCAATTTCTCTTATTAATCGTTCCTCGCAATAGCGTAGTTTTTCAAATATTGGTTTCAAAAACTGTAAATATTTAAAGTTGATAAACAATTTAATTTTTTTAATCCTTATCAATTTAACGAAAATTATTCTTATTAAACCAATTTTTTCTAACGTCGTTATTAACAAAACATCGCATAAAAATCATAACTTTTTCATCATTATCAGACAACAAAATGACAAACACGTGAATAAGAAACGAACAATGCGCGTTGTTTGATTGATGTTAGAAGTATATTGCACATTCACTGCAATTGATGGAAGCGGGGTTCGTACACATATTAGTCGGTTATCTGGCTTTTTATAATGACACTAAAAAAGACGAGCGTACAACTTCCGAGTGAGTTTAACGACTCGAAGGCGTGGTCTTGATATTCGCAGATATTCCCAAATCATTCGATCGATCGACGTAAGCACAAAGGCATTTTAAAGTTCAGAATATCGATGCGAGCGGTCACAGACCTCGACATTATGTTTAACGTTGTTTTTATTTGTTTTTTATTATTTGTCATGGAATTGTGAGAGAACTGCAAACTCTAAATTAAATATATGTTTAGAAAAGTTATATATTAATGTACTAAAAGTAGAAATAGAAAAATAACAAAAAATGTTTTTTTCAATGATGTATATGATGTATGGGGAGAAACAACTTCAAATAAAAGTTATTATAATATTTAATAACTGTAGGATATAGGATCAATAGATATCATAATATAAATACATAAATAAATACATATAATATAGTGAATAATTGTTTGCATGGGATTGCAGACACATTCACTTTATACAATATATAGAAGTTTTCCAAACATTGGTTTCTTATAAATTGATCAACTCTTCAACTTTTATTAAAACAGTTGAATATACCGACAATAAAAATAAAATACAATTGAAAGTAGACATGTTTTATCATTTCTTAATAAAAGCAGATGAGTTTCAGAATGTATATATCACAGAATCCACATAGCAAAAAGACTCTCTTTTTACATTTGAACTTTGATTTATGCTCTTTTAATTCGCAAAAGTTTCCATTTGAATTAATAAATAATGTTCCGCGTAATGTACGCGCATTATAATAATTATATTAATTATATTATGAAACGCGTGCAATTACGAGTTTATCATTTTTGTTCAATGTTTAAAAGTTTCGATGTTTCCCTAAGTATATATTACATTTGTATATATTCTAATTTAACAATTTTACATATGTATCATGTACAAATAAATTTGCTCCGTTGTTTAAGTAATAATAGTGGAAACTTTTTATGTCACTGATCGCGCACATAAAGTAATGCAAACTTGAAATGGACAAGTCGCCTCTGATAAGAGACATTGCCGTGTCTCACGCCAAGCGCAAAAGAAAAACAATTCAAAGCGACGAGATCGTGTATCTTTTACGTCGTTGACATAAAATCGGAATTTTCAAGGTCGAAGAACCATTGTGAATAAATTGCGCTCAATTTATTTGACCTCTATTCGACTCTTAATTCAAAACATTTGACAGAGCCATCCAATCAAGTCTGATTGAATTGTCATAAAAAAGTGAGTTAAAATTGTCGTTAGACGTATCACTTTCGTTTAAGAAAACCGCATTGAAATTTTAATTAGCTAAATTGTTTGCAATTGTGTCGTACACGTTAAAATTTAAAATCCCATGATCATAGTAGCTTTTAAACAAACTGCATTATGATTACAATAAAAATATTGTATTTATAAAATAAATAACAATAATTTTTTGTTAATAGCATATAATTAGCAAATCGCAAATAATACTCTGATAATAATAATAATAATATATCTAAATCAATCTATAGTAAATATTATATTCATTCAAGTTATAAGATTATACTTCTTGTTATAAGTCTTTATATATGAAACTGTGATGTAAACACTGTATTTAAAATTAATAATAAAATATAAGTTCGTGTATACGACTATATTGTGAAGAGTGTAACTAATATATATACGAATATATATAGCTATTGAAATAATTTTACATTTTTTAAGCGTAAATATAATATGTAATAGTTAATTTATAACATAACTTTAATGGAAGCATCTATATATATGTATACAAATGTATACATTTGCCTTTTTAAATTATCATTTTATGTTTTATGTTATCATTTTTGTTATTATATAAAACAATATGATTGATAAACAATTACAATCGTTGAATAAATAAAAAATTTCATATTTCACTTTATTGTTGAATGTCTGTAACAGGTAAATTGTAATAGAAATAAAATATGGCAAAGAAAGTAATTTTGTATTGTCTTAAAATTCATTTCTTTGACGATAAATCTTCAAGAGCAGCGTGTTTTTTATGTGCGAGTATACATTTAAGACTCAGTTGCGCGCATGTATAGAATTCAAAACAAATATTGGAACTAGCCGAGATTTACCGTAAAATAAGTTAAGTCAAGGAGGCGTAATTAAATTAATACCAATTTTATTAAAAAGCAACCATAATGCTACAATTATTCGCAGTAATGGCGATAAATTTTATATATTTTAAATGATTATAAAATTATATTTTAATTTAGTTACAAATTAAATTGATAATATCAGCTCACGAAACAGTTAGAAATTCGTTAATTGCAGTAGATGAAATATGTAATCTAGTTTCAAAGAATTGAAAATGCATAATGTAATAATTTCGAAAGAATACAATAATTAATCAAATATCAAAATTCTTACTATTTTAATATAAAATTAATATTTTTTGAAAATTAAAACGAACAAATAATAAGTCATGAGTTGAAGTCGAAAAATAATCTTAAATGTCATGATTTCAGGAATATTATTTTAGTAATTTCCAGAGTGCTTGCAACCCTATCTCTAAAGAATTATCTATAATATTTAGGTTGGATTTGAATATTAAATGTACTCTAAATAGTTTTCATTTTATACTGACTTACAAGAGTAAAGGTAAATTTCTAAAGATTAACTTTCGATTAAGCTCTAATAAGCTTTGATACTATTTTATATTTTAATAAATAGTTCGAAATTAATTTTGAATTTATATGTTTTACTTGCATGAATTTAAGAAGATTTTTGATAAACTATTTAGACGTTTCTGATACGCCTTGATATAATTTTGTATTAGAAACAGTTTACGAAAAACATTGATCGAATGTTGGATAAGTTTGTATAATTTAAAATTCCCTTAGTTCATGAGCTCAAGTTCATCTCGTGCATGCGTAAATTTTTAGCGGGCGTATTGTTCTTAGATCATATGAGTTAATAAAGTGAGATTCCAGTGGCAAAAATTCTAGGCTCGCGCTCAAAATTGTGTCATCGCAATGATTTACGAATCGAGCATAAACGTCGATATAATAAACTAAATGTGTTTGTACGTGAATGAATGTATACGTGTGATGTGTATATGCACCATTGTTGTATGATTTTGCGTGATTCGCGTGTTAAGCTGACCTCCTTAACGACATTAGTTGGGTAGGTCGTCATGCTTATGAACACGACAAAAATAATTTGAAAACGGACATTGTTCGACCATTCCCTGTATATAACAATAATAGTCAATTACTTTTGCCACCTTACGTTCTTTTGAATCGCGAACAAATGTATTTATTTCATTGTATTTGCATTTTTCATACATTTTTTTTCGTTTTTATATAAACATGAATTCATAAAGCGAGCTTAAATTGAAAAAAATAGGCTATAACATTGATTGCTTAAGATCTAACGTTGTTATTATCTTTATCAGGATAAGGAGTTTTTATCAACATTTTACATCCAGGCCGTTTAAAGATGTCATTTTCTTTATTTTAATACATATTTTACAAGTGTCCACATTGAGAAAATTTAAACATAAAAAAGTAATAATTTTAACACTATAATATAGATTTATAAACGATAAACCGTAAAATTTACTATTTTTGTAACAAAATAATATTTGCAGATAAACTAATAAATTACTACGTAAAAAACTTAAATTTTTCCTTTTAAAAATAGTACACGTAAACAAAAGTAATATTAAACATTACTATAAGTCTGGCGTTCCAAAGATATCAAAACAAAAACAATGCAAAATTACTATACTATACTAAAGTAATTTTTGTAATACCAAACAGTACTTTTTACTATAAGATATTGTAAAAATTGTTATAAAATTTTTGAACAGTACAATATCATATAAGAAAGTTTGCTATAAAAAAGGTATAGTGATTTCCGTAACATTTACGATATATCTTTTTTCTACGTGTATTTTCCTCAGTGCAACATTATATATTTCAATACATAATCTCTTATATATTATAATACATAATACAATAGTACAAATCAATACATAACAATAATAAATTTATTTTATAGTTCAATGGAATACTCAATGCGATATTGCATTTGAAAATTGGTTTATTCATATAATAACGTAATTTATATGTAAAAATACAAAAATTTGCGAAATAGAATTGTCATTAGAAATAAGTTAAATCAAAATTAAGAAATGGTATAAATATAGCATATGTGTACTTTTGAGTATTATATTTTAATTTTAATTTAGTTTCCAGATAAATTATGTATATATATATATATATATATATATTGTACAAACAATATATACCTACTTATAAGTTTTATTACTTTTAGAACTCACATTCCACCTTCTAATGTAATGTTTATATCAATTCTTCTTGTGATTATTGCTATTGTTCAAGTAGTTAATTTTATTTTTATACAAAATGTATGCGTGATTGACATATTTTACCGTACTTAACATTTATTTATCATCTTTATTTCCAATTTTATTACCACAAACCAAAACTCTTTTCTATTTCTTGCTATAACGACAATGGAATGAATTTTAATTTTTTGATCGAACGTCGCCGTTCGTTCAAAACTATCAACGTAATAAAAGAAGTATCATTATAAATTCCAAATTGTGTCGCGGATTAAGAAAGCATCGGCTAAAGCGTTTAAAGGCAATGTTGGCGATAGAATGCGAGTTTCTCATTAGACACGAATTCAATAGTTGTATCTGTCTTTCAATCAAAACTATACTGTTAATTCAATGCTACTGTTTAACAACTTTCTCCAACTACAAATGTGACTATCTACATTGACAGAAGACGTTGATAATTGAAAATACGTATCCTTTTCATGATTCTCAATCATTACATAAATTCAAAACAACTTTTTGACGCTTTATTTTAAAGTTATGACGCAGTTTTGTACAAGCACCAAAACATGCTTTATGTACTTCATTTATGTGCCATCAAGTATAAATAAAAATTATACTAAACGTGATTACTAACCCTTACCCGATCTTATACAATAACTATACTAATATTAAATTGAAGTAATTTTAAACAATTATTTGTGGTAAATCATAATCTATTTTTGTTTCATTGCTTAAGAAATTCAACCAACTTAAGAAATCCATATGTTTAAAAGTAATTTTAATTTTGCATTACGTTCGAAGTGAAATAACGCAATTTGCAATTAAATATACAAAGCATCTCTTATATATCAGCGGCATCTACCAGAGGTTACTGTTTAGTGCAGCTAAAATTAAGGCTTTGTTTCTGGGAACGCATTAACCACTTTGTTATGTAGACGCGGTATGATATATATATTATTTTACTGAACTTATAATAAATTCTAACGTATAATACAATATAAAACATAATTAGATTCTTTTTAACCAGCCTTGTTAGGAACCGTTGTTATTTCCTATAGTACCGTTACTAAAAATTTTAAAATAATCCTGGTTGTTTCTGAATGTGAAGAAGTGAGTCTCTCTGATAATAATTCACTAAGTATGAGAGTCTCGATTTAAAAAATGATTCCGAGTACATTCATCATCGCGGATATATTAGTTAAAACGCGTGTCTGCAGTTTTGATCTTGATAAAGCCTAAGAATAGATGATTAACGATAGAAATTCAAAAACAAAACGTTTTTAAATATGACCGATTTTAAATATAAACAGATTTATATATATTTGAAGGCTAAACAGAATTATGAAGTCATAAACATTTCTATTTTATGGATGTTGAGACGTTTATATGTATCGTTTGATTAACAGTACTTTTTTTAACAGTAAGTTCAATAATGCGCGGTGACTCAGTTGCGTAGTAAACACCTCGTACTGTGATATATTGCATACAATAGGACTTTGTTGTTATCCTTACTTTCGATATAAGAATAAATCCATAGTTTTAAAATAACTATAGATTAAAATATATTTGAATCGGGGTTTGGTAATAATCTCATTAAATAAATATTTAAAACGTTTTTAAACGCTTGAGAAACTTTACTCTATAGTAGATTTTTCCCCTTAATAATATGCTTATAAATTAATTAATGTGATTATTGAAGAGAATTAAAAATTACATCGTAGAAATTTAAGTTAAATTAATATTAAAAATAGTTTATAATTTAAATGTAGAATACGATATTTTTGCGCTTTATATGAAACCAAAATATAACTAAAATTGAATTATTAATAAAACTTATTTAAATAATCAAATTAATTTTCGTTTCTTACTAGAGAACAAACACACAGTTTTTAATGTTACATTGGCATTACATTACATTGTTACATTGAAGTGTTTAATTTGAATCAGCATTATATATTACTATAAATCTGATTTTGGAATAATAGTATAAACATTCGTATAATTTATATTAATTGAAAATGTATCCAGTTCAAATCTAATAAGCATTATCAAATTATCATCAACTAGAAAATGATGTAAAAACTTGAAATGTATATATACAGTTTAGGTGTATTTAAGAATATCAATTGTTTGGGAGATTCAAAGGAATGATTTATTTTGCATAGTCCTTAAGAATTATATGCATGTGTCCATATTATCATATATAATACACGGTGCTTTTGACGATGTAATAAGTTATAATAGTTTTTGTATAATTGTATAATTTTCGTGTTCTTAATTCGAAGAAAAAATACAATTTTCATATATATATCCATTTTTTAAGCGAGTTGAGTATACTAATACAAGCTGAAAATACAAATAATATTAAATCAATTGATTTCTATACATTCTCATTGATTTTGATTTCAAAATTTTACTTCAGCATATTACCGTGTGCTTATATAGATTTAATGTTTGAAGGTTAAAATTTACCAAGCTGCATTACAATAATGCTATTCTAAAATAATTTGAGACTGTATTGAGATAAACATTATCCCTCGCGCGTGTAATAAAATGTACTAAATTATTTTTGACCTTAGTCAATCATTTTCATTATCATTTTATATCAATAAGTATAAAAGATTATTAAATTATAAACCTACTATAATAGAAAATTTAAAAATAATTTATTTCTACGAAGATGTAAATATTTATGTAATTGTAATTTATTTATGTAAAATATTATCAACGCAATTATCGAATATGAAATCAATGATTTAAATTCCCGAAATGCAAGTAGATTAAAAGATTTGCTAATCAACTTTATAAATTCAATTATTTATCGTTATTTACCAAAATTCCAAATCACGTACACGTTCAAATCAAATTAACATAATTCGTGTACATAAACAATACGGATATATATTTATTATAATACATGTACGTATTAAAGGGTTTATATATTTATCTTTTCATAATTTTCTACACACATGAAATCTGTAACAATAAAAGTTAATACACGTTTTCTGTCATAAATTCAACTTATTCGTTTTACTTTCAAGTTTCTAAGTTAATTTATAAAACACTAATGTTCACATAAACATTGAAAGAACACGATTACATAATGTAATTTTAAAACACGAAACATTGAAATTGTAATTGCCTGATGGAAGAATTGGTTTAATATTACTATCTCGACACGTTACCGATCGAAATATACGATTACGTTTAACGCGTTAATCGATAAATTCTGATTTTAGAATATACCATCAATCAAAATGTTATTAAATCGTGGTCGCGGATGCACGTTGTTCGATTTGTTCGTCGGAATTTATCAACAGGTTTTCACAATTTTAACCTGTAATCGACGTCTCGTTTTGCAACAACGTGAATCTTGGATTTTGCATTTGCATTATAAATAGACGCGCTAGCAGGTAGTTTAACAGCGCCTAACCGGAGTCGTTTAAAATTAGAGTCCGAATTGGGATTCGGCGCTCGTCATTGTAACCTTTGCATGACGAATGAAAATAATGGAAAAAAGCGTTTCGGTGATTTCTCTTTCATTAAGCACACGCCAAATAATCTTCACGTGTGTATTCGAAAAAATTAATACTATCCGCCCGGTTAGGAAGAAGATTCGATATTTGAAAACTTTCAATTTATATTTTCGACGGAAAGCATGTTTATTTTAAAATGATAATTCAAAAAATACGAAATTTGTTAACATTAAGTGTAGGCAATTTCAAGTCATTACTGTATCATTACATAATAATAGAATTAAATATTTTATCAAAATTAAAAACTAAAATGTAAATGTAAAATTAAAAATTAAAATATAAAAAGTTTTATATTTTAAGTTTACATTATAATTTTATATTTCAGATTTTAAAAGAATAAAAATTTACACGAATGTATGAATGTGGAAAATATGTTCCACGTATGTAATTTGTTGAACTTTTGTTAGATTATATCTTGAATTGTAATTTGTCTATATACTACTGTAAAATTACAACTGATATATATAGAATTGGCTGAATTTTCAAGAAAAAATAACTATAACTTATCTGCCATGTTTTGTATATAAATTTTGAAGCATATACTTTGTGATGTTTTTTTTTATTTATTATAAATTATAATTTATTATGTATATAATATTACACTATATTGTTTAGCGAAAAAGGTAAATAAAACCCAAAAATATCCCTGTAAATTTTGATTAACAAATAAAATCATTACTTCAAAAAATGATAATATAAAAACAACAAATGTTCTTTATAAACCACTGCAATTATCTCCGGCAATAAACCATAAATTCTGCAAATTTCGACCGTAATTATTACTTTATATAAAGTCATATAGTATAATTAACATGATAATAAAGGAAAGATAATAATAGAGTTAATAAATATTATCATCGGTAATAAATTTATGTTACGCATTCCAATTACGCATAATAATATGAGACTGGTATATATATATCTATACGTCTAATTACTGAAAAATGCATATCTGTACTATGTGTCAATACGAGATAAATACTTGTAAAAACAAATATATACACGTGCAGACGTAATAACGCTAAATGATTCATAAATCCTACAAACAACCAATATTAAAGTTTATATTGAGTAAACATTCGAATATACGCAATTAAATAAAGTCTTGCATCGCATCTTTTAATAGTAATTTTTTCTACCCACACCCACAAATTATGTAGTCATTTCTTTTAAAAACTCATAAAGATTTGCCTTTGTATCCCCTGGAGCCCTTCAAATGTGATCCAAAAATATGACATCGTTAAGATGCGCTAAATTATATGTTGACCTCTGCAAAAATTAACCATTTGTTCATTGATAATCTTATAAATGGATTGGACTCTTTAAATAACTTGTGACGAGGTTCATTAAAAGATCACTTGATCATTCTAAAGTAAACTATTTTTAAAAGTATAGTTTCCTAGTATTGTAAAAGACTCGTTTTATCTCAATGTTATAAACAACATTAACATAAGCATCATTGTGTTTAAAATAAAGCAATACATTATACATTGGATAATATACGAGGTGAAGATATTTCTTGTCATAGTATAATACATTTAAGAAACTAAATATAATTGGCATTTTTCTCAATCAACAAAGTATATATATCTTTACGTTTGTTTCATATTTAATTCTTTTATGCCAACTCACCTTCTATTTTAATTGACAAATTGATTAAACAAGAAATTGTTTAGAAATTATTTAATCGCCCAATAACTACAAAACGTTATTCATAACTTGTCAAATTGTATATATTTATATGGTGAAAGTATTGTTAATTTATTTATTATAATATAAATTTCATAGTGGAGAACATTCAAAAGTAAGAACAAAATAAATTAAAATCCATCCATATAATTATTGTTATATAATGTAATATCTCCTATTATATTATCATAATGAATATCCAATTACAAAACTCAACGTACAGTCTTTTGCATAATTATTTCAGTAAAATCGCCTTTTTCATTAATGGTTCGTATAATGTACGCTAACGTTAACAATACGATGATTTAATATTATAATAAAAAAATGCATTTGTAATAATACACATGCATAAAAGGTTAGAACTATTGGAACACCATAATAACGATTAATTCACATGGTAATAATGCGTAATAAATTCGTATGCTGGAACAAACAATGTTTACTTGACATTTTATATAAAATTAGGTCGCCGTGGAGTCATTTTTATTGACTTCAATTTATTAATTTCAGATAACAACATTATGAAATGAGAATAAATTTCGTTCATATGTAAAAGCGCACGAGTATATACAAACTACGATACGAACGGGTTTAAATGAGAAATGGTATTTTTGTTAGGTATGGCTATTTCCATAAACTTTATCGTAACGAACAATTTGCGATCAGATTTTAATAATACACGCGACCGAATTACAGATAAAAGAACCAAACGAAAGTAATAACATTCAAACCACGAAATACGGTTATTAATTATTTGAATCCGACAATCAATAAATCAATTTTAGTTTTGCCAGATCAACTGGTATTCCGTTAAGTGCAAGCGAATTTGGTTAGTTCGCTTCGTGTTGTATTCATCAAGTATTTATTTTGTATGTATTGTGAATATAATGCAATTATTAGAATAATTGCAGTTAATGGTTAGTGGTCAAAGGGTTTTGAATGAATAATATAATTTTCAATATCTTTGAATGACAGATATAGGCATATTTGATAATATATCTGCTGAACTGTTCTAAATCAATGAAATATTTATATGATCAATAGATCATCTTCTTTAATGCACATACAATGATTTTGATAATTTATTTCATTGTTTGACTCAAAATGAATAATTCAGTAACAAAAATTAAGTCAACTCGAAAGTCAAAAAAATGAGCTTTTACACGGAGAAAACGTATATAAAACAATAATATTTAATATATCAAAAGTAAGATATACCTGAAAATACTATAAAAGTTACTATATAATGTATTAAACTTTTCCACGCGCACTATATTATATTCAACTTATGTAGACGATTTTAATATATGATATAGTAATATTTATAGTACTTTCAAGTATATCCTGCTTTTGATATATTGTATAGTAAATTGTTATAGGTTTTCTCCGTGCATATACGGTTTTAACAGAAGCAAAAATGATCCTCCCGGAGCATTGCTCGCGATAAAGCGTTCGCGCTAAGCCACAAATTCGTATGGAATGAAACGCAAAGTTATTTGCAAGAGACAAATTCAAAAAAGCCATTGATCGCGAAAACGTGCGTGCTGGCTCGCATATGGCGACGCGCCTGACAGCGGTGCCGCGCTTACCGCCATTCTCAGCATCCTCCTTCGCTTCCTCGGCCGCCGGTTGCACGCTTTCTTTACTGGTATTGCAACCCATTTTCACCGCACTGGATTCAAAAACCAAAAGCTTCGGAAATTGCTCCAAAACCGATTTCCCCGAGTCTTGCAACACTCCGACCACCTTGCGACTCGATACAACAACTATTCCCAATGTCACGAAACAAAGTCGGATTTTGCTTTCTGGCGCCCAATTGTCTTTCAAATCAACCAAGAACCCAATTTTTCGAAATTACCGCCAATAAAAATAGTCAGCCAATCACGATCAAATTGCATCCTTGTTGAATACCGCACCCGTTTCTCTCGTCTCCTCTATCTTTAGCTCGCGGTCGCTTTTAGCTATTTATTCTTGCGAGCAAGAATCGTCGCCGGGGTTTGGTGAGATTTTGGGCGCGGGTGCGATTTTGGGCGCCGGGGCGCGCGGCTTCGGCTTGGGATTCAAATTTGCGCGCGGGCGAATTTGGGCGCGAGTCGGGCGCCGCGCTCGAATTTGGGCGCCTGGTATTGGCGGCGGTTGCTTCTGCAAACGCGGGGGCGTTTTCGGCGACGCTCGGCGGCACCGAGACGCCGGTAGTGTGCGCGCGGCCGACGGCACTTAAGACCCGCGAGGAGCGTTTTGCGTTTGACGTCGCGCGACGCACTGAGCCAAAGTCCGCGCGTACATTCCCGCCGACGTCGCCGACGACCCTGCCCTTGCGTCGCGACGACGACAACCATGCGTCGCCGGCACGTACAAATTGCGCATCCACGTTAGGGTCCACGGCCGGCGTTGCCGTGACTAACTTCCCGAGCCCTTGGCATCAGTGGAAAATTCGATGCAGCAATGATGGAAAATTTTATCAAAATACCTTTACGTATCCGCGCCGTATTCGTTTAATTTTTTTTTATTGTGTTATATCTTTGGGCGCTGCGTTGAAGACATATAGGACTGGAACGTGCGTAATCATGAAGCAAAGAAAATAATTAATCGACGAATTAATACTCTTGATATATTTACGTAATGCTCTTACGACGTTACGGTGCAATTTTTATTGTATTTTGTCTGCCGTGTAATCGACTGTTTACACTGCAAATATAATTATCATGGAAGTGCCTTAATTTAAGGTATCAGCTGTTTTAGTGCAAGCCGGTTGTGCATCTTATTAAGACGTTATGGTGTCTTAAGTTAAGACACTTCTGTACTATTTTGCAATGTGTTACGTATATAGCAGATAAATGTATATAATTATAATAATATTATACGTGAAATTGTATATATTTCATATATTTATGTGTGTAATATATGTGAAAGCTCGTAAAAGTTTATTACAAACGTTTTGTAAATTAAAAAACGTAAACCCCTTAAAAAACAAACTTGATATCAAACTAAATGAACAAATTACTAACTCATCAAGTTCGAAAAAAAGTTTTTTTATTTTAATATCATACTTTATCGATCTAATTCAACAAACTAAATAATTTAATGTTTTGCATATCACGTATTAATTACTTAATATGTTATTAAAGTATGTCAAATGTATGTCTATAGAATAAAAAGCATATAAATTTGAAAAATTATAAATATTAATATCGTTAATAATATAAAATGTTTTATCTATATTAATATTTTTCATTTATTTTTTTGCATATCTTCACATCTCGTATTCTTAAACACAACCTCAACTCTCGTTACGATGTGATAAGTCTTTATTAGTAAAATGTTTTCCATTTCCTTTCCGTTATATAAAATATAAAATTTGATTACACAATATATATAATAAATAAAATTTCAATTTTTAAAAGCCATAATACAATAAATGCTTATTTCTTTTATAATTATAATATAACACTTTAATAGAAATTTGTCTTAATTTTTCGAATTATTAAGAGGTATATTCTCCTGCTTAAATGTATTCAATATTTATATATCAATTGGTATCTGTTAAATATTTGTCATATATACATATATTCGTCATTTGTTATATACAAATTATAATATTTCATTTGAAACTAATTGTATAAAAGTTAATTTTAATATTTCTTCTTTAAAGACATTTTACGAAAACTTTAATAGTTTTTTCAAATTCATTATACATCAAAAAGAAGAATTATGTTCTGTATGAATTAATTTTAATAAACTTAATATGTGTAATAAAATTTACACGCGTTTTAGAGATATTTAGGTATAGATTTATAGATTTGTGTTATAATTATGAGTTAAAAAATCTACCTGTGTTTATTTTATTATGTTGTTTTCTGCACAAACGAAACGTTGCCAAGGCTTCTGTAATCTTAATTATCAATCACTAAAATCTCAGAATTGTCATATTACAGTAAGTCGTAAAAAGTATCACTTTTTCAATTCTTTATTTTGCCACTTTTTTATCTCAATATCAAGTATGTATATTTTTATTACATTTTCAGCATAAGTGTAATTAAATAGATAAAATCTTATATTTAAAAATACTTTAGAAACATTAAATGTTATAAAAATTATTGTTAAAACAAAATAATATAAAAAAGAGTACTCAAACCAATAAGCGAGCCAAAAAATAAAATAATTTTATAAAATTCATAAAATTATACGTTGTTGAGGTGTAGTAAAATTAATTCTTCAAGGAGATAATTCATTAATTAGTAAAGAAATTTTCATATAATCTAAATAATAATCATGTACTTTACTGTAATAATTTAATATAATGCATAATTTTTAAATTATGCTAAGCGAATGATCAATACATATGTAGAGAAAATTGTACCTTTATCGCGTATGAAGTTCGATTACTACAATATGTAAATTGTTTGTACGCTTTTAGAATATTGTATAGAAAAATTAATATTTGTTTCTCTTATTCATTTGAAGATTATTTTCTTATTTCTCTTCTATTTAGTTTGTACAATATATAACATTTTAAATATATAAATTAAATGAATTTTTCAATACGTTAATCAAAACAATTACCAGTTAATATG
>JABFQC010001993.1:0-17315 GCA_022817085.1 Psilanteris sp. ZL-2020
CAATAAGTTACATTGCAACAAAATTACAACAAAATTCACTCGTTGTAAGTGAATATACACTTATTGAAAAAGTCCAGAGTCGGCCACTTATAAAGAAGTGAATATGCACTTATTCAGATTTAGAGAGTACATTAGTTTAATTACTAAAAGACATATATGCTATAGCACACTATAATAAAAAGTACTTAATGTCCGCAAGAGGTTTATCTCCTACTAATAAATAAATTTTTTTAAAAGTAAAAAACTGTATTTGGCAAAATAACCAGTGAAAGTTTGTATTAAAAGTCCATTGGAAGAAATCGAATCTTTGAGGTCTCGCCACAAGCGCTCAATAGATTCTCTGTATACACCTAAAGAAAACTTATCTCATATATTATTATATTATAAACAATATAATAATATACGACAAAGACATATTTGATAATTTTTAATTTATAAATAGATATCATTATTGAGATCTACATAGTTGTATTTATGGTTAACCCGGAGATGTTGGAATCCCAGGGAACCGAGCTGGTCATTCGATCGCCAGCAATAGTTGATGAACATACTACCAAGCAATATCCATTGCTTTATCACCACACTGAGTCTTAGTAGTGCGATCCTGAACGTAAACCTCAACGTTTTAGATTTCCCCTTTTTGGACCCTTAAATGATCTGTCACGGCGATACTTATTGTGATTAAACATCAACTATAGTAGATATCGATGGTCTTGCATTAAATGGCATTAAAATTCAACCGTAGAATGATCACTGGTATCCATGTGTAATATTAAGAAATCTTATCTTGGGTGAGGAATAATTAAAAAATAACCCACTTCCAATAAATTCCATGCCTAGTATGTTTTCCTCGAAAAATATGCAGATTTTCGGCGACCGGCAATTTATTCGCACCGTTCCTTCGTGTATTAAAAAAGACATAGTAGACGATATTTCCGGCAGCAGAAGAACAGTGTCTAACCGATATATAATATTGTAACTGAAGTAATGCACGTATATTTACACGTACTTATAAATTTTTGTATGAAAAAATATTCAAAATTACAATGAGAGAAAAGATTGTTAAAATTAAATCTAATTACAGATATCTGATTTCAATAAACATACATATTCAATTCAACAATCAAGAGTGTAAAAATTATAGCTTATGTTTAATATATCATTTAATGACAATGGTTTTACAATCTCTGACAATCCAGATTGTTAAATTGAATATTTGGATTGTCGTCGCCGCTACAATCTGTAATTATCTGATTTAACAATCTTAGATAATCAACGGAACTATTTAGATATTTAATTCGACAATCTGTTTCTCTCTAGTTCTATCTGTTTCTACTATATGTATATTATTATATTGGCATATAATATTATAATCATGTGACGATAAAATATCATGGCGTTAAAAACACGAATATGTAAATTTCCAGAGAATAATTCTTGCAGATTTGGGGCAGCTATTTACTCAGGAATACCTAAATATAAATTATTGTACATTTTTGTGACAGCATTGTGTATGTTCTATAATCATTAGTCCATTTTTTAATCTTACATTAAAATATCTGTATTATGTGTATATTATACAAAGATATTTATATTAAACATATGATAAACTCATAATGATTTAATATCCAATAGTTTATAGGTTATTTAAAACATATTCAAAGAAAGAAAAATATCATATTTCAGTTGAATAATTATTAACTTCAAAAACATCGCTAAACTCTGATTAAGTTTATATAATTATTCTAACTCATTAATTACTCTAATTAATTATCATCATTTATTGCATATTTTAATATATTAATTACGAACATATTCAAGTATATGCTCGATAATAGTGAAATAAGTATCGGGAAATTTTAATCCAATTAAATTAAGGGAAGAATTTTTTTCTTTTTCTTTTTTTTTTTGAATCTGACAAAACTATTTCTGATGATTTGCAGCGTCTTTATTGTTTTATTATCAATGAAATTGAATAAGACCGGATCGAGATTCCCTCGCTGCGACGAAGGGTAGTAGAAGGCATCCAATACTTTGCCGCGAAACTCCCTTTCCGTTCATTATTATCACTTATGAAGATGCCACCTTCTCGTGCTCGGCGTTCGTCGTCCCTTTCTGTCTGCCGACAATGAACAAGGACTTCACCATTGTGCCGTTATACATCTTCAATTGAAATGCTAGCCAGATCAATGACTCGACCACTGGAACCAATTGGATGCAGATCTTGTTCCGAAACTTTGTTCGAGAATATAATTATTCGTGACAATAACACTTGTTCTAACAATTCGCTATTCTATAAAAGGAATTGTTATTCTGACGAAGAACAGAAATGACCACATAGAGGGTTGTTGAAATGCACGGTATAGTGATACCGAATAGTCAGCAAATGCCGCTGGTCGCGGTGCATCGAGATGAGCAACAAATTGTTGTTTCGCAGCCGCAATCAGGTATCCCATGTGCTTGACATCTGAGAATAATTTCAACAACCAGTGAAACGAACAGGAATAAAGCCAATTGATGTGCTTTAGAAAATCAGTTAACCATACTTTTTGAATACAGAGAACGTCCGGATCGAAAGTTTGTCTTTCATACGCCAGAGATGGTTTATCTGAACGATGAGAGATCATTCAGTTCGATTATCTTTAAAAACGCATCTAATCCAGTAACTGACAGAGGAAGATTTTG
Organism: Psilanteris sp. ZL-2020; assembly: GCA_022817085.1. Taxonomy (NCBI): domain Eukaryota; kingdom Metazoa; phylum Arthropoda; class Insecta; order Hymenoptera; family Scelionidae; genus Psilanteris; species Psilanteris sp. ZL-2020. The sequence goes on from JABFQC010001993.1 coordinate 2,686, forward strand.
TATTGATTAGATCGACAGTTTTGATCAAATTGAATAAAAAGTTTTTTTGTGCAATTATATCTAAATTCGGAAGAGATCGGGCAGTGATTTTATAAAATGACACTCGACAGTTGCTTGATGTGTATTTTTATTTCCATATATATAAATGTGTAAAATAAAATAAAAGGAAAGGCAGACTAAAATTCTTTCTTTAACAGAAATAATCTCTTTTGATATTTTATTTAATTTTTGAACGTAAATATGGACAATGTAGGGGGGGAGGTTAATACTTTATGTGAATATTTGTGTAACAAAGAATGTTGTTATTGGTTTATAGAAAACTGAAAATATACTAATCCATGATAAACATAACCAAAAGGTAAATTAATAGACTGATGTGGGAATAGCTTATTTAGAATACTAAAGAGTAAAGTTCGTTAATTATAAAATTATTTCTTGAAATCGAGTGAATATACAAGGTTTTTATCTTATTAATAAAATGGATATTACGGGAAACCCGAAAAGCAACGTAAAAGAAGACAGGTTTTGGTATATTCAAGTTTTCTGTATTGTAAAGTATGATTGAAAATCGAAAATGATATTTACAGTAGAATGTAAGTTAAAATTGATACCAATAATTTCATATTGAACCTAAGTTTAAATTTTACTTCAGCTTAAATTCTATTAATAAATGATTGTACGTTATTTATATTTAATAATCAGATAATTATTATTTCAGATAACAGTAATACTTTTAATGTTTTTACTTTCTACAATCGTATTATTCTATATATTTAATTATAATATATTAAAGCCGCTGACTTTTCTGGCTATTTCTATCAAGTATTTCAAAGAATTCTTCAGTAACGTAGGTACAAAATTAAGCGGTAGACATGTAACAGTAACAGAGGAAAGATATCTTATGAAATCGCTGAGAGTCCAACTTTGTGTAAAAGCTGTGCAGTAGGATAGTTTTGACTTCAATGCAACAACAGTGCTATTTCTGCTCTCTTTAAAAAGGAAAATTTTTTGATTATTTTGCGAATTATGGAATATTTTGAAAAGAAACACATAATACTATGACCGTTTAATACAAAATGAACGATAACTGAACATTTATTATTTTTGAAGTTATTATTAACTAACGTTGAACGTTACTATGACAACTGAATTAATAGCACGTATTAAACAATATTTAATTAGTTTAATATTAATCAAAAATATTCTATATTTAACGTCAATCAATATTCGTATTTGATATTGGATTTATATTACGTATAAAAATTAATATGCGCAGCTATGTCGTTGAATTTATTTTTGCAAGATAAATTCATATTCTCAATGGTATTTTTTGTATTCTGTTTGAAAAAGCGAATAATATACATTAATAAAAAGTACATCCATAATGCATATCAATTATAGTTAAAATATTTTAAGTGCATTCCATTTCGTATTCAAGTATGTTGCAATTACTTGCGAAATTAATACAAATTGCTACGTAGAATTAAGTTTCCAAAACCAAACACGGAATATCAATTTTGCATACTCGATTGAAACTCGGTTATACATATTGTTATAGTCGCACTCGCGTATCTTAGCTCAGCTCAATCGAACTGAATTTGTGCCTCAACAATTGTTTATGACTTTAATTATATTTATCTTTCAATACAATTGAATTTACCCCATAGGCACTGATATCTGAATCAATTTCAGATTTGCGTTCATTAAATCGCCTGAGAATAGTGGAATTAAATGAAGTCAATTTGTAACTCCGAATCTGATAACGACGAAAGAAATATATTCATGGCCACCTATTAGTATTTCATCTTTGCAAATTACAACGCATATATTAAAATTTGTGAACTTCGGCGGGCGTATTTTGTCGTACTGATTATCTTCGGAGGAATCATGATTAGGTACATTTTTGTCTTATTATCCTATGCGGAAGTTTCGATTTAAATGATTTCAATCTCCATCTCTGTCTCTAAGGACGGAAAGCCAATTCTGTCGGACAGTCTGATGCAGCTGACTTCATTTCTATACCGACGTTTTTTCCAATCGAAACCAAAGTTTAGATCCAACGAGCATAAATCATAACCTGTTTTGCGCAACGACAGTACGTAGGCGCGAACAAAAAAGTAATTCGCGATGACGAACGTATAAATCGTCGACTGTCGAGCGTCTATTCGTTCGAATTAAATTTGCTTCGAAATTACAAGAGTTAAGTTCCGAGTCATTAGAAGAAGAACTCTAAGAGAGATTTTATCAACAGTCATTACGATGGAAGGCTTTTAATGTACATTTAAACCTAAGCGATAAAGCCTTTTATTACCAATTGGATAGTTGGTAGTAAAAAACTTTTATCTTGAGTAAAATGGTGCAGAGCTATATGCAATAAAGATTTAATGTGCCGTGGTCTTTTTGCATACTAATTTATGATGGGAAAGTCTAAAAATACGGCAGTGTTCTATTAGCTCGGCGAAAGGGAATTTTAAAAGACGTCTTAAGCTTGGCAAAATTGTCCGAAGGATATATACGGTTAATTTAAATTTCGCGAAAATATGAAAAGGTTAAATAACCTTCAAACAATCCTTTGGGTTTTACAGTTCAGATTTGGCGTTCAAAAAGCAAACCGGGGCCGCTGCGTGATCTGCAAATGTTTGCAACACGAACCAATTTGTTTGCCTCGTTGCGCAGTGCAACAACGGTAATTGTAAATTTTAGTTAATTTGTTTACGCGATTAAAACACGAATTGTTGCGTTGCGCTAAAAATGCGCTTTGTTTCGATCTTTAATTTTTCGCGGATTTTTATATCGTGTTGCTATATTCTCCTTAATACTTCTCACGTTGGAGGCTTGTATCAGAAGTGTCAAATGTCAGCTTTATCGTGTTCTTACGTTTCGCACGTCAACAATTCAAGAGCCGTCGAGGCTTTTGTGCGAGATTCAGGTATGCTTGAACTTGCATCTATATGCTCCACTCATTCGATGATATCGTTAGACTGACTTATAAACTTTTAGTCAGTTTAGGATATCGCGTTAAAAAAAACGTATATTCGTAAAACTTCGAATAAACTTATTTCTTGTCGTTATTTACGTGTGAAAATATGTTTTATAAAAAGTCTAACTTTATAGATCGTAAACGGTAAAAAAGTTATTGTAGTTTGAAATGAACTTGTTTTTTATTTTACGTGTCAACGACACGAAAACACCAAAACGGGTGTATAACGGTGGGCAAATTTTAAACGTGTGTGCAATTGTGAAACAATTTATGTATCATTGCGTTTAATAACGATTTCATTGCGAGCGTCATGTTTCGCGAGTGGACAATTGTGCAAGGGTCAAAATTATAGTAGGAATTTCAAAACAGGTTTTACTTAGGTCATTATCAGGGGACTCTTTTACATAATAATGACCTCGTTAGATATGCTATACAGTGGCATGATTAAAATGTAACGCGGGAATTACTAATTGTCCAATTAGGACATCTGTAATGCGGCCTTATCAAGATACGATAAGGCTCTAATGAGGTAATAATAAGGTAAACAATTCTTGGATTATATTTAATATAATTAGGTGTAAATTAATCATTGAATAGTTTCGTGTTGTTTACGTTTCGTAAGTATTGTATTTCATTGCAATTATATATATATATGTGAAATTTTAATACGATTTCGTATTAGTTGGCTATTTATCAATCAACTGCTTCTAATTAATACTCTTTTTATCATGTACTTTTTATACTAATTATTCAATCAAGTAAAATACAACATTATTTGTTATTATAATATATAAAAAAAGTAATCTGTTTTATCATAAAATAAAGTAAATTGTCTTGAATGCAATTTTTAGTTTCTTTTCATTCTAATAGTAAAGTTAGGGTGTGAAACTTTTTCTAAACTCTATATATGAAACTTAGTTATAAAGTAATTGCTCGGCGTTACTTTTAACCAAAAAGAGTAATTAGTTTCAGTTTACAAATCACTTGCGACAATTGTAAAATTTACTTTTGATAATTGTAGATCAAAAGTGATTCAACTGTACTTAGTAATGATTTGATCTTTATCTATTCAGTGAAAAAAACAGTTTTCTGAATTGGGGATAGAACTTATGTCCTACAAGTTAGAAGTCTCCACCATTTAGGTGATACGACTTTCGTAATGTAGGAGTTCATTACATTTTCAGAATCATTAAACAGAAACTTTTTAAATTATACGTATTATTCATCTAACTAGCAACAAGTTGTGTTACCTGTTATAATTAGATGAAGTGATTAGGGTGGTATCACAGAAATATATAGAAAAATAAATTTGTTAATTGTTTTACTAGCTGAAGTTAAATTTTGTATATAATATAAAGACAAAAGTAAATATAACTGTAATTATAATATTATACACATTGATACTATTCAAGTAGAATACATTTAATGAAAACTACTATATATAATTATTTACAAGGTATGCATATATGAATTTAAATAAAATTAAACTTTATTTCAATAAATTTTGGTTGATTGTTTACAACTAAATAATACAAATTCAAAACAGTATATTTACAATTCTCTTTAAGAAAGGTAATGTATAGATTAAAGAACATACAACCTTCAATAATTTTAATTCATGATGCATATTAATTAATTATGTAATATTAAAATTTTGATGAATTAATATTTATAAACGAATCTAAAATTCAATTTTAGGTCTGTGTCAATATAAAATTAAATACAGATTACGAATAGTAAAGCAGATATATTGATAATGTATGGTTAGTATATTAATCAAATTACTAAAGGTAATAAATTTATTATTAACTATTCTCGAAATTTAGACAATGTTAACAGAATTGACAAAAGGCTATATGAGATAAGGGATGCTTAAATAAATTCTTTTATTTCAACCGGATTTCAGGTAAAGATTACAATGAAGATACAAATATGATATATTTAAAAATGTTTATCAGAGAATTAATTACTTTTAGCTAAACTTAAATTTGTATAAATTTTGTCTCAATAAAGCGTTGATGTATTTCAATTTTCAGGTTTATACTTAATACCTCCTAACCCGTTTAATTTCTCACGCAAAAAAGATGATAATACCTCACATTTAAATTTAATTTTAATCGAATTACAAAAATTAATTATCTAAATATAGGCGGGTGTATATCATAATCAAACAAAATTCAATTCATAATTATTTATGTTTTAGCGCGAGATTATAATGAATTATAAGCTTAAATGTGTTTTATACAAATTAAACTATTTTGAATATTATTATTATAGTATTAACATTGGTATTAATAATGGAATTTTAAATGTTATGTTAGATAAGTTTTTTTTATAAAATTTAAAGACATAAATAATATGTTTAACATAATTGGGAATATAATTTTCATAAAAATAAATTCTTGTTGAAAATATCTAAAAACTATTAATCATAATATATGAGTTATGAATTAAAGAAAAACATTTCGTAGCATTGGCTTTTCTTCACGAATTCATAATTATCATGATATTAAATTTGTTGAACCAACATCAATTTAATGGTACAAGCTTTTATGACCGTTATGATAATGAGATACATCATTGTAACGTTTTAATTAAAAACACTGGAAAAACATTGTCGTGCTGTACCTGGGCAGGTCCCCAATGGTTGTAAGTGCTAAAGTGCACCAATAGTAACTTTGCAGGTACTGCTTGACTACATCCGCTGTTTCCGAGTCACTGAACACCCAATTTTTGCTCCCGAAACCGTTGTTCTTATAAATAATGTGATAGAGGCACCCGTTCCAGTGAAAGATCACCAGTAAGTAATGTATCAAGGAGGTGGAGCGGAATAAATTCGGATAGTTCGTATGTCGCTCAGTTCGGTCCATGAACGCCCAGAACCTAAAACAAAATAAGTCTATTATTTATAATTTATTTTTTGAAATTTGTTCTTCGTTTGCGAGGTATGAATAATCATTTAATATGAATAAATACGTATATGTATACCAGCCCTATCCGACTTATGGATTTGCCACTAGTTTCTGTGGTTCCATAATGTTACTGTGGCGCACCGATCGTCTTGGCCTAAGAAATGGCCGTAACCGACGATCCATGTGTCATTTTTTTACAGTTAGGATTGTTTTTATGGATGATGTTGACTAAAATCTAGAATACCGTATGTAAATATTAGAAAATTAACAGAATTTTTCATTTTTTAAAGAGATTAAGAGATTTTATAAGAGTAAGTAAAACAAAAATTAATTAATACGTGATTTATATATATTTATTATGATGGTTTTATACAATATTATAAAAAAGTGTTATGTTAATCGTATTGTTATTTAATATGCGGTTTTCATATAAAATTGTAAATCCTGTAAAATAAAATAAATATAAAATAATGTTAATTGACAATTATTTACAAAATAAATTGATTTACTTTTTTTCAAGTAAATTTCATTCCCTTTATTTTTTACTTACGCCATCTACTGGTACGTCACATTTATGTAACAACGAAAATAATACAAATCGGACAGGGCTGATGTATACATAGTGCAAATGGTCGTTATGAAGATGTATAAATATGGCAACAGTGTAAAATAACCGCAAAAAACTCCAAACTTACAACTGCGTATATTAGTTTCGGTAGTTTCGGAGACGGACTTCAAAACTACCGAAAGTCAATTCTTGTACGGAATGGTAATTTCAAGGTCATTCTCATATAATACGATGATGGGGCTTCCTAGGATCAAGTGTTTTGAGTTTGGTTAGATATTTATAGGGGGGTGGGGGGTTCACCACCCCGCATCCCTTTATCAGGGTTGCCAAAGACCGCTCGATGTGCTGCGCCATATTTGCTCCACCAAAACAAGTTTGCACACCCGTAGCTAGAGCGCCCAAAAGTGGCGGGACCTCATAACAACCGAAGGCTATGTTTATATTTCTATTAATTCTATATTTTTAAGGTTGACGTAGAATGACATTAAAATGTATGGTTTGACTTATTAATGGTTCAAATAAATATTTAAAATTAACACACGAAAAAAAATTTTAGTATAAAACTGAATGTATGCTTTTAAACGTGACATTTGTCTAGTAAATTATATTACAAATATAAATGAACATAGTAAAAAAATATGAGAATTTTTAATGTAAATAAAACAATTCTAATGTAAACATAACATTTCTAATACAAACATATACTCCCACATTGATAGTACAATTGACCAATATTTTTTTTCCATATTCTCAATTCAATGTAATTTAGTATAAAACTTATTGTTATTGTTATTATTATTGTTATTATTATTACAAAATAATATATATTAATGAAATAATAATGTAAAAATTAAACTCTTTGCACGCCTTTTGTGTTTCAATTCAAAACACAATTTATATTCTCAAAGTGATTTCCATTTATAATTACAATGATTAGAACGAGACACGCGTAATGTGTTAAAATCGAGGACAGAAAATAAAACGCTTGTTTTAACAATGCGCAACTGCACAAATGTATTGATTAATTATACGACTAATAATTCTAAACTAACTACATTTGTGTGATTCACCAAGTGGTAAATGAATTGTTTAAGTTCTGTTAAATGCGTCAGATGTTGTTGCTGTTGTATTCGAAATTCGAAAAGCCAAAATTGCACAGGACCGCGTGATTAGAATCAGGTGATATTTTAATACTGATGTTCGGAGTTTGATAAGACGCCGAATGTTTTTAAATCATAAATATCAGAATAAGATAGCGTTGAGATAATATTCAAATATAAATGTGGAACCTACATAAATACGCTATAGAGCCAACAGCTAGCATTACGGTATTTTATATACATTAAGTATATGGGTGTAAACAGTTCTCGTAAACTCAGAAGCATCTACGTAAACATTTACCCATCCAAACGACTATCTGTTTTGGGTTAGCTGACTAGTTTAAACTAGCACGCAGAAACGCTTGCGCCGAATCACCGCGTCTACTTAGTTTATCTAGTTACCTTCGTTTAAGATCTGTGTTCTTAAAACTATCTCTAAAGTAATCAATTAGAGATATTGCTTCGAAATGATTGTTAATAAGATTCCACAGGCTGAATGTTGTATAAGAATTAAAGCTTTGTGTTATAAATCTAAATTCCAAATTAAATATGTAATAAATTCACTTTTTATTTATTTTATTTATTTGAACAGATTTAATAAATGTACATGATCTTTTTCAGTTCATTTATTAAAAATATCAAAAAATAAAATAAAATTACAATGCGATCACTTATGGAATAATTTACCCTTGAAATGTGTTGATGTTTGAAAGTATCATAATTTTAAATCACTGAATGATAACTCAAAGATTATAATCATGTCATAAATTATATGCCGATTAAGATAATTAAGACGTTTATTTATTAAGTGTGCAATAAAAAGTCTAAAAATATAATTTAAATATTATCAACAACTACGAATTTGTTTCTAACTTTATGGAAGAAAGAAATAAAATTCAAATTCACGTATGAAATCATTTTTCATAGGAAATAGTTCAAAGAAAAGTGTTTACCGATATAATATATCATTTTATAAAACATGCTAACTTCTTAGTTCGCTTCAACCAATCTTCTTAATTTTCATTAAAAGTTGCAGAAACTTTGACAGTTCAATTTGATTAGACAAATTACGCGCGTTTTATAAAAATTTAAAGAGCGAAAGTCTTTTACTCCTTAAATTGTAGAAAATGTTTGAATTCATGAGAGAAATATTCGACTTTTTGTAAGTTTGAACAGATTGAAAAACTTGGGACGTCTCCCCAAAGTTACATGTGCAGCCCTAGGGAAATACACTGACTCAATAGTAGCGTGATTCTAACATAGTTTGAATTTGAATGGTTGCGACAACGTTTTCGCAACACAATCTCTTCAATTATTGTTTATGTCCTGGTAATCAAAGAAGCGAAAATTCACTTTGACAATTACAAGATGGTAAGATAAATCAATGCGCGAGCGCTTGACGGTGTCATTGTACGCGTATCGAGATTCGAGTGTCTGAAATTAGATCCGATACTCAACATGAATTGTCTAATGCGGAGACAAGGCGTTCATCTTCACGGAGTATTATTATATACATTAGTATGCATAATCTATTTGTTCGATAAGGATTTGTCATATAAATTAGTGCACAACAAAGTGCCATTATTTCCCTTTAAACTCCATTAAAGTAATTTTTTTTTTCATTTCCCTGGCATTAATTCCGAAAGGATTTAGATTGTCTCGTGGATCGTGTATATAAGTTATGTTTGAATATGACTTATTTACATCATATATTTGAGACAGTCAAACAATTACAAACTAGACAATCTCAGATTATTTGCTCGAATTTGGTAGTTTGCTCTACAACTGCAATAACTCGAAATGAAATTATAATTGTGTGTGTTATAATAATTTTAAAAATATCATACAGTAATTTTGACATTAGTATTATAGATATATGAAGATTCATATAGATTCAACACTGATAATATACCAGCAAGGAAGACGGATTTGAGGGAAAAAAAAGGAGTTGAATCTTGTATTCTGTAATAATTATCTAGCTTTGTAGAAATCAACGACCGGCTCAATACCGAACCAACACCCAGCTATCTTAACCGACCGTCGTCTAAATGTTGTTAACAATGTTCGACATAAATCCGACGCTCGATTTATATATTCAGCTCACATTTTGTTTAATTTCAGTGTAATATCTGTTATACCATTAGTTATATACGACCCATAAAGACATTGTAATGCCGAGTAAAACTTTTTTCTAATATTTTACAAAATTCAGTTAATATTGGTTATTCAATATAAACATATATTATTTATACAGATTTTTATCTAATATGTTTTTATAAAGAAACTATATTTATTGGTTTATTTTTTAATCCTTAATGAATATAAAGTCTGTATGTGCCAATTTCAATTTTTGTACATTTTTTACATAAAACTTAATGAATAATGAATTAACAAATAAATATTTATATAATTAATATTAAATAAATTTTAATAATAAATATTTCCGGGATTTCCACATGAGTAAATGTACTCGATACAACGTTGGCCCAACTTAAATGGATCAATATCAATTCCACCATTGGCTCAATATTGGCTGCTTTTTCAAAAATATATTGTTCTAGTAATGGCTGGATACCGAAGTTCCATATCCATTTTCAATATCGGGACGACGGCTAGCAGATTGTCACTATTGTTTTATTACCAAAATTTCTACGTGGGTAGTTATCTATCTTCTTAAATTGGATATGAAGAGGAATAGGATAGTAAATTATGTATAAAAATAAAAAGTAAATAGTAAATTATTTAATACTAACAATATTTAATTATATTTATAATGCAATCTGATTTCCTATTTGTTAAATTTGTATTTATTTAATATATGTTTATTTAGATATTGATGCTAATTCTATACCAGAAGACAATCAAACGGGTGGACTAAAGACAAACTCAATCCCCTGAATTATATACCATTCCTGAGGTGATGATAAGAAAGTGTCCGAGAACCGAGAATTGAACTTTATTTTGGAAAGAATTAGTTTTATTGGCCCGCATCGGAAAAAGCATTAGCTTAGCATCTTGTCTCGTGACTTATTCTTTATCTCGATCTAATACTAGATAACTTTGCAGGTTTTTGTCTAAACTAAAACACGCCTCGTCGGCATAATGAATGCGTATAATAGACGTCGCATAATGGCCGTATTTCATTCGTTTAAATTCTTTCTCATTGATTCATTTAATAAATGTTTTAGCAATAACAAACAGCGAAGAACAAAATTGCAAATTTTTGGCAAAGTTTCAACGTGTAATTTACGCGCGATTAACGCGTTTGTTATTTTAATAGAAAAATATTAACGAGAAATGTAATTGCAAAAACATTTCGTTTTACAAACCACTTTTAAAAAGTTGAAACAACATTAACAGTATTTGCAAATTACAAAAGTTTGTGATTTGTAACGTTTAATTAAAAATTCTTATAATGGAATAACGGTGCTGTACTCACCGATAAATCTTAACAAGTCTAAAACTTCGGAGTATACTGTTGAATCCTATAGATAAATATAAACAGTCCAGAGGCAGCAGGCACAGGCAGTCTATGTAAAACGTGGTGCTGTTCATATAATGTGTTCTTAACTTTGTCGCGTCTGTTTGCAAAACGCCGTCCTCGAGATAACCCGTTCGAAAGTGAAAAACTATGTCCACCAAATACAGAAAGTCTGATAAATAGTCCAGGCAGAACCACACGACGAGCGTTTCCCCTGAAAACAATCAAAATTGGAATGATAACATTTTGAATCGGCCGTATTGCGCGCGTTTAAAACAATTCGCAGTTGCTCCGCGAGTCCCGCGTCAAAGTGCATTCGGCTCAATTAACACAGAGAAAAAGAACTTTTTCAATCTTCAACTTCATGCGGAAGCTTTAACGCCATTTAACATTATTGCTATTTTAATTTAAAAACTTGCATAAATACGCGGTATAACCACTTCGACACGAGCCACTCTTTTTTCCTTAATATTCACTGGCAACGGTAATAAAAACTTATACATTTTTGTTGTTGTTTCACTTTTCGATGTGAATTCGTTTTTATGTTTTAATAACCGCGAAATGAATCGCAATAAATCAAGAGCGTTAAAAGTCACATTTTGAAACTTGATTATCTGATCTGATTCTAACGCGTAATCTTCTCGGTTTCTGCATTTACGATCCAGTTATGTTTTAATGTAATTAAGTTATGGATGACCCTCAGCTGAAGCACCTTTAACGATAATTGGTAAATGACTACTCGATTGTTTAAAATCCGATGGAATTAAAAACTGTTTTGAAACTGTTTTTAATCCGGCTTTTGCTTCAAAAATAGTGCTGTGTGAACAATTGCTAATTAAATGGTATTGGAAATCATAACAATTATACTTGATTATACGTCATCGGCTTACATATTTGTTTATTTATTTGTTTATTTTAAATAAAGTGAAGTTGCGGAAAATTATTGTAGCACTTTCAGTAAAATGGGGAAGTAATGGAATGTGAAATAATTAAAATGACGAAATGTGTTCGAATCGTGTAGATAATATCGGATATATACGTCACAAAATTTCAGATATTTTACAGGTATCATCTTAAGTGAATCGTTTTTAATTCATTATAATAAATTATTCACTTTATAAAATTAACGTTTTTTATATATGATATATTTAAATATATGATACATATAAATAAAAAAAGTAAAATTTTAAAAAGCAAAAAAATGAAAAATTATGCGGTCCAAAATTGATGTCTTAGTTTTACTTGATAAATAATATTTAAAAGAAGATACATTTTTGTTAAACAATTTCTTACAGATTTTATAGCGTATACATGTTACGCCTATATCTTTTTAATAATAATGAAGTTACGCGTTTCTATTTTGCTATTTTAATATCATAGATTTTACATATAAAAACACTAGTTATGCGAGCATCACATCATGCAATACTGAGAATAAAAATCGTATATATAACTTTCGAAATGTTATTACATTAAAATGTTATTATCACTATTATATAAAACATTAATAATACGAATTTAATTTAATTTCATATATAACAACTTTAATACGATTTATTTTATTTTCATTCGACGATCTGTAAACCGAACGTATATATTGCAATTTAATGGGTTTCCCTTAATTGTAATAAGAAAGATCTTTAATATAAAACAAGATGGTATCTTTATATTGTACATGCTATTACTCAGTTATTTACAACTTGTATTACTAAATTGCATTCATGCTATTTCTTTCATACAATTGTCGGTATATTAAATTTTTACTGGAAGTGTGCAAAAGTATCTCGTTTACCTCCATACAATTTACCTTCTTCGATTCAACAAATCTTACAAACGGTTTTCCAATAGTTTACCAAACATTTTCTTCAGTCAATTCCATAATAATAATTTAAAGAAGGTATAAATAACTTTAGCGTTAATGTTTCGTAATTCAGGCATAGTGTACATAAAGATATTTCAACTGAAAATTTGGCCAAATATCAATTGTGTCACAGTTTTCTTAGTAGTATAAATTTCTGTAACTTAAACACGTTATCTACACTATTAGATAAATATTGCAATATTTAATGTGCTAAATAGAACTTCATTTTGTAAATATATGTATTATTGTGTAGTCTTTCAGTTTGTAAATCCTGTTATGGATACCAATGTGCTATATAATCAATAAATAGTCAGAGACAAAGAGTAAACAATCTGGTAACAATCTGCATGAACATCATATCTGCACTGAGAAAATTTATTTTCATTTTGATAAATATTTAATCAATGCACTAAAACATTTATTTAAATATGATAATTATTTATTTTTACATGTCTCTCCTTGTAGTAAAATTCTGAATTTGGTTCGATTTTAACTTGTGTGCCAAATGAAATTTTTCGACAATAAAAAAATAAGTGTAATTAATTTGGTGGATAAGCTGGTAATGATTATCTTTGTTCAACAATAATTTAACTTCTGCTGGAGTTTGGTTTTGTCAAATAAAATATATAGAAAGTGAATCAACTAAACTTTTTTATTATATATTTGCTACACTGATTTCGTCTGACGCACAAGCAGAAAACGGATAAAATCCAGACTTTGGTCTTGTCTATCTCATTACTGCGCGATAATTGTCATCCTAATTGTTTCCAAACGATAATTGCCCAAAACATTAGTTTTCGAACGATACAATGAATTTAGAGTCTTCTTAAAAACATATTCAATGATATTCTTAAGAATAAAAAGATAAATTAATAACCAATATACATACAGATAATATTAAGTGGATATAAGAGCAAAGCGATGTTATTAATAACATCGTGGTAATGAGTTTAGTCTTCTTATTACAAGTTCAAATATTCCACCTGGATAATTCATGATACAGAAATTGCATGTGATTAACATAATTTCATGTTACTATTCTAAGAACTATACAAAGAAAAAAGATGAAAATTAAATGAATTTATGTTCATCATAGAGGAATACTAACAAATAAAAAGATACTGTAATAAGTTTTGATTTGCAGCCATCCTACTAATGAGGTGCAATTGAAAGGTAAGAGAATGACATTACGTAATATATTAAAAATAATTTTGGAAACTTAAATAAAGTAAATGAATTACAAAGTAAGAAATCAAATAGCATTAAAATTAGATACTATGTCGAAGTTATAAGTAATTGACATAGCAATGTGGAAGAAATTGTTATCTTGATATTTTATTAAAGAATCCTAAAATATATAACTTATTAATTACCTTATAAGTTACCTTATATAGCTTGATACATTTTAATTATATTCTAGACTACAAAAGTTGGACAGATATAAAAACAATATGAACCACAACTTTAAGTAAGACTTTATCAGACTACAATTTCGGGAAATTCATTTAACGCAACGACAAAACGAATTAAAAATTATTTACGTGTAAAATGAAACTTAAACTTAAACTATATTTTATTTTAAACTATATAGCACCATTTTATACTGTTACATGAAGTTTGATTTTTCAAAGTAAAATCCCTTTTTTATGAAAGTGTATAGTCGTGGATTTTGGAAAAATGTTCAAAAATTGACTTTCCACTGCAAATAAATTGAGACAACTAATCTAT
>JABFQC010001994.1:0-17313 GCA_022817085.1 Psilanteris sp. ZL-2020
GTGTAATATGTTTATGTACATAATTATCTATTGAAACATGATTTGTTTAAATTGATAAATATATATAATTCTAATATTGGATTCTTTTTATAAACGTAAATAATTTATATATTATATAATTATACAATATATTATAAGAGTCTTTTTCAGGAAATACAAGAACAAGAACAGATACAAATACAATCTGAAAATGAAACTGATGAAGTGCGACTAGTTTACATGTGTGGACAGTGTTCAGAGTGTTTTCCAACCATTGATAGTTGTAAAGAACACATGATAAATGTAAATTTAATACTTGCAATTAAATATAAAATTATGTATATAAAAATAATATATACAATTATTATAGTTTAAATTGATGAATATCATAATTAGATATTTTTCAGGTTCATCGTTTAACAAGTAATACTAATGATAAAGAAAAAGAAAGTGATACAGAGAGTGTGACTTATGATGAAGTTCATCCAACAAACAATTCTTTGAAAACCTCTAAATCAGATTTTTTACATAATACACAGAATGTAAATTTTAAGGAAAGATATATAAAGTATGTATTTTAACTAATTATTTTTCAAAATATGTATTCTTTTTATTTGTAAATAATAATTATTATCGATATATAGGTGCAAATTCCGTAATTGTCCATATAAATTTACTTCTGCAGAGAAGATGCAACAACATATAGAATATCATATTGATTATTCTGGCACAAATTACTTTAAATGTAACATATGTAAAGATTTAAAATTTGCAAAATGGAGGCCTTGTAGTTTACATTTATGGAAAGATCATCAAATTGGTAATTATTATAAATAAAAAAAACAAGCAAAAATTATATAATAAAATAAATTCATGCTTTTATTGAACTTTCAGACGTTGATCTGTATTCATGTACAATTTGTAAAGCTTACAAAAGTTCAACATTAGTAAAGTTAATGACACATATGAAAGTGCACAGTGAATATCGTGAGTATCGGTGTATGGACTGTGGCAAATGTTTTAAACAAGCTAATCAATTACGAAATCATCGGGTTATGCATTTGGATCGTAAAGCTTCAGAAGTATCTCGTTGGTATACTTCAAAAAAATGTGAAATTTGTGGCAAAATTTATGCAGATTCAAAATGTCTGAAAAATCATATACAAGCTGTGCATTCAAAATTAAAGCCCTTTGTTTGCAATATATGTGGACACTCCTGTGCACGCAAAGCTATGTTACAAATGCATTTAAGACAGCATACAGGAGACAAGCCATTTAGCTGCAATATTTGTGAATATAAAACTGGAGACCATAATTCATTACGTAGGCATATTATGAGACATACAGGTACTGTCATATAATTTTTAACTAAAGATGAAATTCATTGAAATATGTCATTATATTTTTATGATAATTCAGATATTCCAACTAACAATGATACAATTACCGGTTTAAATATTGTACCATGTTCGTACCATGTTAAGATCACTTAATAAAAAAAATGAATATATTTTTAATAACATATATATTATACATAAAAATCATTATATTATTATTATTATTTTATTTGTATATAATTAATGTATTCAAAATATCTTTTAGGTGATCGACCATATAAATGTCCCCATTGTTCATATTCTGCTATTCAAAGTAACAGCTATAAAAATCATCTTCGTTCCAAACATCCTTTACAATCTGGTGTTTTTATTTGTGAATTATGTTCGTTTAAAACTGTTAGAAATGAAACCTTCATTCAACATATAGAACTTCATGAAAAAGGACTTATTAAACAATCTGATTCAAAAAAAGGTATACTTTATTAATTTAATTGTTTCATTATATTTAATTTTGAATATCTATTTATATTCTTATTCATAATTTTCATACATTAAATTATTTTAGATAAAAATGAAATATATAAAACTAACGAGGATTCAGTATTTCCAGAAAATATTGCTGCAGCACAATTGATTTATAGTTGTTTAGGTGCATTTTCAAAATCTAATAATACAATAAAAGCAAATTTAATGTCATCTTGTACCTCAGCCGATGGACATTCACAAACAATAACTATTCAGATTCCTTCAAAATATTTGGAGGAAACATTACCATCTAATATCAACACAAATTTTGATGTTAATCAAGAAGATGATGAAACTATGCATTGTTTTTTAAAAATACCTCGTGAAGAAGATGAAAATGTAGACACTGGTGGAATAACTATCCCTGCCGAGCCGGAATAATACATACTATTAATAAATTTTCTACCATAATTAAAACAGTCATAAACTTTTATTCAACTTTTTATTGAAGATAAATTTTAAAAAATAGACATTTTATCCTATAATGTAGATAATATAATATAAAATAAATAATACAACAGAATAGGTATGGTATTTGTATTTATAAAGCCTATAAAAATTTCATGTGTCAATTACAGAGTTTAAAATGGATAAGTATCTTAAATAGATGATTTTAAACAGTGGAACTTATGGTCCAAGAAATTGATAGCTTTTTTCTGTAAAAAATAGATACATAAAATAAATAAAAAAAGATGATAATTAAAATCTTATTAAGTATCTTAGTTTATTTATGTTCATTATATATAAATAATTAAATTATAATATTAAAATGTTAAGTTAATTAAACATATAATAATTCATGTAAATATGTAATATGTAAATTTTTCATAGGAAAGATTGGAAGTATATTATATTTTATATAATTTTTAAAAATCATTTAACTTTCACAGTTAAATAATTTAAAATTTAGATTTTAAATATTAGATAAATTTAATTTATATTATTTATTGATCTCATTGTGTTCTCACTTTGTAAGAATTAACATAGAAACAGATTTTCTTTTTTTATAATTATTGTATTTATTGCTACTAGGTATTATTATTAATGTTTGCAATATAAAAAATTTTTATTTAAATTTTTGTTATTTTTTAAACAAATATATAATTGTAAACGTTTTCTTTATATGCAATACATTTTATTGCATATTTGATATAAAGGATATAATTAAATTTTCAATTATCTTATTTTACTTCATATCTGTATGTTATATGTAATTGTATATATATTTCGAATTAAGCTATTTTGTGACAAAAAGTATAAAAAGTATAACTGTATTAATTTTTAATTTTTACAAAAACTAGTTATAAGATAATTCTTTTTAAATATTAATTATTTTACTAAATTTTAAATATTGTATAATATTATTTTATTATAATGAATTAAGCGATATAATAAATAGTATTATCAATTCTTGTCATAATACTGTTATTTACGCAAACATTGAATATAAACATCTTGGGTTCAAATTCACAATAAGATTCAATTTTACATATATTTAAAATGTATTATTTTTATGTAAAGAAAATGAACTTAAATTTGTAATAGTTCCAAAAATAATAAAGTATTTAAAGGTTGCTATATAAATATTAAAATTAAAGGTTTCATTATAAAAAAACTAAAGATGTGTTTTCATATATTTTTAGTCGTTATATATATTCCACTAATTTTCAAATGAAAAAATATTTTACAATTATAACCACAAAGTATTCAATAATTAACTTATGTGTTTTTTACATTAAAGAATTACTCGTTAGTAAACATTTATTCTTTATTACTTCATTTTATGTTTTCTTACATTAGTATAATTGTACTATAAAATGATGAAATTTCTTACAAGATCCAACAGTATAAGACCTTGTGAATAACTTCTGTAATACATCACGAGTTACACTAACAAAATAATATAACTGCTAATTATTATATATACATATTAATTGAATTATAAATAACATTATAATGTTTGACACAAATTAAAAAAATTTTATAATAAAAAAATCAATATATTAAACTTGAAACAGAAGGATTACTCATGACAATTTAATACTTTTTATAATTATACATAAAGAATCAAAATTATGTACAAATATTATTTTACCATCCTTATACATAATTTTGATGGCACATGACTTTATAAGTACAACCAAATTTTAAACAAAATCTAAATCTTTTATTAAGTAGTTATACTCGTAAGATTAAATACAATTAAAAAGTATAAAGTAATCCATATTTATTTAAAATATATGTTTACAATAAATTTTCATCTATAATGTATATTAATAATATTTTAAATACATAAATTATCAATCTTCCTGAAGTATTCATCATTCGAAGTACGTTGTAGATCATTTATTCTATGAAAATGAGTATATACAACTTTTAAATTTTATAAACGAATATTGTCATTGTAAATACAATAATCGTATTTATACCAGCTCTTTTAAAGCTTTAGTGATTCTTGCAGAAAATTTCACTAATATTTTCTATGATTAAATTTTTCTTATAAGAAAAAGAAAGACAAAAAAATACAAAACTTCATGAAAGTTTGATGTTCTAATTTAGTCTATTAATAACTAGTTTTCAATGGTCTTGCATTTTTGTAGTTATTGCTTTAATTTATTTATTTTTATTTTCCAGCAGCAATTTCCTTCATACGATTAAGAGCTGATCCTGCTTTGAACCATTGAATTTGTAATTCGTTCAATGTATGATTAAGAGAAATAGTATCCACTTTGCCATCCTTGTGCTTAATTTCAGCTTTAACAGGCTGCAAAACATTAAGTTTTATTAAGAAAAATCGATAAAAAATATGCAGTATTTGTGAAAAATATGTATTATATAAACAAATTATTTTTTTTAATTTTTATTAATAATCACTTTTAACCACAGAATAATCACAAAATATAATAAACAAAGATAATATTCTTTTATTAATATAAAATTATAATTTGTTTACTCAATTTTATTATTATATATATATTGTATTATTATTTAATATTATATGTTTATTCTATACCTTTCCAGGTGCCAAATTTTTAAGGTCAAGAAGACTAATTTTATCTGTTGGATTAATTTTATCATAATCGCTTGGATTTGCAAAGGTCAAAGGCAGTAAACCTTGTTTCTTGAGATTTGTTTCGTGAATTCGAGCAAAACTTTTAACGATGATTGCTCGTCCCCCAAGATGTCTAGGTTCAAGAGCAGCATGTTCGCGTGAAGAACCTTCTCCGTAGTTTTCATCGCCAACAGCAACCCATCTAACACCATTCTTTTTGTAATGACGAGCGACATCTGGAACCGCACTCCAATCACCAGTCATTTGATTTTTAATTTTATTGATTTCCCCATTTTCAGAATTTACAGCACTAATATGGAAAAGAAATGAAATAGAAATTAATTTTCATAATACGATTATTAAATAAATTATTAATATAATGGAAACTTTGTTAAAATATTGTGTTCATGTATAAGTTGAAGATAAATTTTCAAGTTATACTAATTTAAGTTATTTTATTTATAAACTGAATTTTACCCAATAAACATATTATTAGAGATATTGTCCAAATGTCCTCTATATTTCAGCCATGGACCTGCTGCAGAAATATGATCTGTGGTGCATTTTCCTTTTACTTTAATTAAGATGGTCATGTCAGTGAGATCTTTGCCATCCCATTTATCAAAGGGTTCTAACAGTTGTAATCTCTGAGATTTTGGATCTACATCAACTTTGACCTTGCCTCCATCAGATGGAGGTGAGTCATAAGTATCTTGACCAGGATCAAATCCACGTGAAGGCAGTTCATCGCCTAAGTGAATAATAATTATTTTTAATATTATATAATAATAACAATGTTGTTTTAATTAAATTATACTAAAAATAAATTATATTCTTTGCACATTATTTTAAAATTCAATTTATCAATATAAATTGATTAAAATATAATTAATTACCATATGGTGATTCCAAAAGAAATTCTTTGCCATCTTTTCCTTTGAGTTTATCCTTCAACGGATTGAAGTCCAAACGACCGGCAATAGATAAGGCAGTAACGAGTTCAGGACTTGTAACAAACGCATGTGTAGCAGGATTAGCATCATTTCGACCAGTGAAGTTACGATTGTACGATGTTACAATTGTATTCTTGTCTCCTTTTTTGATGTCTTGACGATCCCATTGACCAATACAAGGACCACAAGCGTTTGCTAAGACTGTACCTCCGAAATTGCGAAGAGTTTCTGCCTGTGATATTTTTAAAACTAATTTATTTATGATGTTATAATTTTACATTTAACTAATAGACATTAGATAATGACAATGCCGAAATGAAAAAAAAAACCAAAGACAATATATGAACACTATTCTGTTTACGAATGTGAAATTGGCACAGTTTCTATTAGAAGTGTGCAGATCTATAAATAACTCACAATGCCATCCCGTTCGATGGTAGCACGAATTTGTTCGGAGCCTGGGGTTACGTTGAACGCGGATTTGGCCTTGAGCCCATGCTTCAATGCCTGCTTAGCAATGTTAGCGCAACGACCCATATCTTCGTATGAACTATTAGTGCAAGAACCAATTAAGCCAACTTTGATTTCATTGGGCCATCCACTTTGTTTGGCTGTATTTCCTGCAAATAAAATATAAGTATTATTGTTTGTAACAAAAATAATATTTATATATATATATATATATATAGTAATACCTTACATTTTGAAATTCTTTTTATGACTATTCAATGTTAAATAAAAAGTAAATAATACAATAATCTGTTAATATTTAATATTGTTTAACCTAGTTTTGAAATTGGATGTGCCAAATCAGGGGTGAATGGTCCATTCACGTGGGGTTCCAACGTTGATAAATCTAATTCGATGATTTGATCATATTTGGCATTAGCATCGGCAGTTAAAAGATTGTTTTTGAATTGATCAGCATTATCTGCAATGGCACCTCTACCAGTAGCTTTAAGATAATCCTTTTGACGGGAGTTATATGGAAATACAGAAGTGGTAGCACCAATTTCTGCTCCCATATTACAGATGGTAGCTTGACCTGTACAACTAATACTGTCTACACCTGGTCCAAAGTATTCCACGATGGCACCGGTACCTCCTTTTACAGTTAAAATTCCAGCAACTTTCAAAATTATATCTTTAGGACTAGTCCATCCTTTAAGCTCGCCAGTTAGTTTGACGCCAATTACTTTAGGGCATTTTAGTTCCCAAGGGATATTTGCCATTACATCTACAGCATCTGCACCACCAACGCCAATGCAAAGGCAGCCTAAACCACCACCATTTGGAGTATGGGAGTCTGTACCAATCATCAGCAGACCAGGGAAAGCGTAGTTTTCGAGAATTATCTGATGAATAATACCCGATCCCGGATTCCAAAAGCCGACACCATATTTTGCACCAGCTGTTTTTAGGAAATTATAGACTTCTTTGTTTAATTCTTTGGCCCTCTTTAAATCTTCATTACCTCCAATTTGTGCTTCAATCAAGTGATCGCAGTGGATGGTAGATGGAACAGCAACTTTGGGTAAACCTACAATATACAATATAATACGTACAATATCTTTAAAATCTGTAAAATTCTCTAACAAAATGATTTTAATTATCATATTTAGTGGTTGCTTACATACGTATGAATAATTTATTTTAGTATTAGGTTATTTATTTATGTCTGACTATGAATGACATATCAATTTGATACTCCAAAATATATGTACCTGAGCTGATAAATTGTAACATAGCCATTTGAGCCGTAGCATCTTGCATAGCAACTCTATCAGGTCTTAATCTTAAATAACTAGTTCCTCGTACAATATCTTGTTTTTCGGGTTCATCTATATGAGAATATAGAACTTTTTCAGATAAAGTTAACGGTCGGTCAAGTCTGAAAATATATATATAATGATTAGTACCATAATTAAATGATAAAGTATATTTGGTTAAAATAAAATGACTCTAACTGTACCGTTTTTTTACAATTTTTAAATTTGCTTCTAATTTGTCGTATGGAAGGTAATTGCTCGAATCGAATTTTGAAATAGCCACCTTCGAAGCCGCAAAACTTAATGGGCTTGAGCCGAAACATCTTACATGTATTTCTGCTGCCAAAGTGAACGCTTTCTGTAAAATATAGACAAATTTTCAGTAATAATTATATAATATAATCACATATTATTTTATATTATTGAAATGTGTATATAGTTTAAATCTTTTTATTCAAGATACTGAAATTTATTATACATTTTATAAAATTAATGTTCTATTTTTGTTAGCGTCATTTCTTTAATAACATTTGTTCAGAAATAATTTTAGTAAACAATTATTGCGTAATTTTCTCACAAATGTGTTATCTTTTAGTGCAATAAAACTATACCTTTTATTACGTAATATCTTAACATTTTTAACTATTTTTATGTCATTTCTATTTGTATATCATGCATAAATATCTAATATAGATACAATAAAATAAGTTTATGAATTTTAATAAGTATCAGTTAATTAATTATTCATAAATACTAAATCAAACTGATTTCAAGAATCAATTTACATTATGTTTATAACATAAAGAAATAAATTAGTTTACAAGTAAATGATGAGTTTAATCTTGTTAAAATATCAATGAACAATATTTGTAACCAACGTATCTTACTTTTAATGTAATTATTAAAATAATTGAAATTAATTGATATAAACTAATGATTCATTTATATTTATTTTTCATATAATTTTATTTATAATATAATTTTAAGCGATAAAATATTTAAAATTTAATTAATAAATTATGTAACAACATTATAACAATAATATGCAAGTGAAAATTACATAATAATAAATTTAATATAGCACAATCGAGTTATACATATTAGAATTAAACTTCTTAGAGCAGAAATAATGAGTCGTAATGACTAGCACTTAATAAACAAGTAAATAATAATGTTGTGTATGTTTTTATATTTATTTTTATACCTGTTAAATAAATATCAGTAATAAACAAATTGTACTATAATTATTTAATTCTAATGAATTATATTCATGATTTATAAATTGTTACAAGTTTCAAGAATTATAAAAAACATGTTAACTCAACGTAATTATAATATTTACAATCTGTCATTTTTGAAGAAACACGATGAATGATAAATAACAAATTGTTCACCTTCGGTATAAATACTCAAATCATTATCTGCAATAGTATTACATATGCATATCATAAAAATGTTTCAAATACCGACGGTTGAAACTCGGGTTTCATTCAAGATCGTTCGTTCGAAAATTTGCCAAATATTTAGAGCGCGTGACCGACACCATTTGGTGTGCACATGCGTTGTGGCGATCAACATAACCTCAAGTCTATGCTGATTGTACTCACGTAATTTTCACACGTTATTATGTAACAATTCGATCGTATAATTTTATTTTCAACGTCTAATTCTGAGAACGAGCGAACAATAGAATCAAGTTCAATGAGTGTATACTAATCTGTCAAATTAAAAATTATCATTCTATGTGCTGGTACTTAACAAATAAGGCAAATGTTAAACGCGCTTATCAGTTATTCTTATTGATAAAACGAATAATGTTAAGAAACAACGTTTGCAGATTTCGTATTGAAATAAAACGAACTAAGAGTTTTCCAAGCTTTATCTTATGAGATCATATTTCAATTTAGCCAAAACTAAATATAATTTATTTTCAACATACGTATATAAATTTAGCTTTTTTTAAAAGAGGAGACTATTGCAGTCACGAAACGTTTGACCCTTAGAAATTAAATTTTGGAGCCTTGTTTTGTATAATGATTGCAAATTGTCATTTTATGAACGTTCGAATTGCTAAATTTAGAAGCATCTATTTTGGAGCGACTTTGAAGCAAATATTAAGACTACATGAAAATCTAATTTTTATCGTATTCCAGAATGAAGTGACGTTTTTGGTTAAATGGTTGTTACACTAAATGAGAATAATTGAATATAATGATAGGCTTTAAAGTATGAAAATAATGTCGTGTTATTATTAGACACAATCTTTTCACGGTATCGTCTATGTAACTTCTTCAAAAATCGTTTTCTAGGTGGTGGCACAATGTCCTACCTGGGCTTGCAAAATTCTGGTGCACGACATGATGAAAATTGATAACTTTTTACTTTTTATCGAAAGGCATAAAGTAACGCAAAATGCGTTACTGGGGGAAATTTCCTAGTGGCAGACCTTCTCGATACCGGCCACAGGAAGAACTGATTTTAAGATCCATTATGTCAATGTTAAATGGTCACGCATGCGCTTAACTGGTGAAACCTGACAGCAAATGTTTATTATCATCATTCGACAAATAGCATACGTCGGTATATTATTAACTGATGCGAACTGTTTGCATTTTCAAAACGATTACTTACTGCAAGTAAAGAAGAAATATTTTTGAATTGCTAAATTTATTGCACGAAAAAACACTGAGCCTTTATATGTTATTTGAAGTTTACAGTTTACATTCTTTTTATTTATAAAAAATTATAAATTAGTTACACGGTTTTATTCAATGAAATATTTAAAAATTTTATAAATGTATAAAATACTTTTTGCAGATGTTTTTTATATTTTCAAATTTAAATTATAAATAATAAAAATGAATGTTATTTAAATTATTTTATTTTGAAAAATAATAAAGAGTTAGTATTATTTAGAATAAATACAATAAAAAATATAATGCATTCCAAATATTCTTTCCTTATTATAAATACCGCAGTCATTCAAAACGAGTTGTATATAATTAGATGAAATATAAGTACCGAAAAGAACAACAATGACTAAAGATAAATATTAATATTTCATACAATCTCTGTTGACAAATTCTTATAGATACTTATAGGACACAATTTCTATAAGTTTCTGTGCGGTTTTTGTCCAAAGTTAGTCCTCTTTACATAAGAATATTCTAAAGTATTTGGAATTACATGACTTTCTATAAGTCAATTATACTCGGTTATATGGAAATCAACATTTTCTATATGGTTCTATAAATTTGTATAAGAATTTTTCAACAGGGATGTCTTCGAAATATGAAGCACATCGTTAACAAGATATATACTAACAAAATAAAAATTGTACTAATGTAAAGATGAATTTGAATTTATTTTTTTTAATAATGCAATTATTTATTATATATAATTATATAATATATTTGTTTATTTAATAACCATATTTATAACATATTGAACATAAATATTAATTTTTATATGCGTTTAATATTAAATAAATATAGTTAATTATTGCTATATATTACGATTATAATTATGTATAAAACTATATATATCTAATTAAAAATAGAATGGATTGATATTATTACCATAAAATTTATATTCTACAATAAGCAATATAAATTTTAATATTATTTTTTATGGTAAAACATCGTTTATTATATAAATGTAGTTTAAAATTTGTTAAAGAAGAAAGGAATCTTCCAATCATTAAATAAGTTACTAACACAACGATTTTTTGTTATAATAAAAAGTTTTGTTTATTAGTTTTATTTTTATTTAAAATTTTATTATAATTAATTATATAAAATGATATTTATAATTAAAAGAAGTAAAATGTTGTTATTTGTAGAAAATAATTTATATTTATTATTACATTTATTACATAAGAATTTCTTATATGCGATAATTAATAAAATATAAATAAATTCTCTTAATTATAATTAATTTTAATATATTTTTAATTAGCATCATAAAAATAACCCTTATAAGCAAAAATATTTATTTAATATTCCTAGAATGTTCTACGAACATTATAATATACGTAGAATATTCTACGGATATCAAATACATATTTTTACTTATATATGGAAAGAACTTATATGAAACACTAATATTTATATATAATAATCACATTATATTTATCAAAAAGTTTTCCAAATTTGTTGCGTCATATTTTAATAAATTATTGTTCTTGGTAAATATTAATTACACTTTTTTTTCTGCGCGTGTATTTTACAGTCGAACATTATTATCTTTTAATTAAATGTTCTTTCAAATGCATAGACGCGTTTTATATATATTATATTACCTTACATATTTTGGTATTATTATATACAGGCACAAAGAAAAGAAAACGAACTAAAAATTCGTTAATAAACTTGCATGTAAATGGAAAGTTGAAAGAAATAAGAATGATTTACAGACTGAATGTTAAAAAACGTCGATATATCGCTATACCGTGGCTCAGATACCGAAGAGCTTACGAAAACAATTTGTTTTGATTCGCGTATACTCTTATTGCGTAACATTTTTTATACCAAATGTTAACAAAAATAATAATTTCACCAATCACTTTATATAACTGTTTTATACAATTATTATTATTACATTATTTGCCGAAAATTTAAAACAATGAAATTTGTATTCGTCTAAATAGCCGGGATTACCCGAAAGATTAATATACGACCATCATTTGCATATAACAATCAAAGACGGAATGTGAAAAACCAACGAAACAATCTAACGCGTTACTAACAGTTTTGTCATAACGATGTACGTTTCCAAATCAAAATTTCTCTTCTTAAATGTTAAAATTCAAAACCGCAAAATCACCGATTTCGAAACTTTGCTTTTCTGCAATTCATTTTCTCAACGAATCTGCGGCAAATCGAGAATCAAATCGAGAAGAAAAAAAACAGGTTTAATTTATGGTAATTATTCAAAACGCTTACGATTGTTGACGGACTGTATAACTTTTGACTTCAACGTCGAACAATTAATTCAGCGGCATCGACGCGCGGCGTCGTAATGCCAGTTTTCTGATTGCATTATGATTGCAGTTGAATTATAAATCGGAATATCGTTTATTCGACCGAACGGTCGTAAAAGCAAAGACAAATGGAATGATAAATCGTTGACAGGTCGCGTATTCTATTGTTGTCACTTGATTGTCCTAATCTTGCAAAACGAACGAAAAAGGATAAACGCGCGTTCGGAGCTGACGTACGAATCCGTCGGATGCCCGGATAGACCTTGACACGGTTATTTGATTGTGGCGCGCGTATATTGAAACGCGCGAGTTTCGATCACCGCCGGGATCGTGGTCAAAATTCACGCCACGTATGTGTAAGTTGGTCATTAAAGTACTTTTTTTGCGTATTATCATGAGCAAAGGATATTGTCGGAATCGCATTATGTGTCTGGTTAGCATATAAAAGGAACAACAGCCCATTGCTTATTGTATTAAAATAGTAATTCAGTTCCCGTCCAATTATATTTTTAGATGCACCGTAATGATTTAATAACTCATTGAAATTATTTCGTAGAACCGTTTGCATTAGTATCTTACGATATCTTTTGCCCTCCGATTCATTCATTGACAAACGTAAATATACATTGGGTGCGAAAAACGGCTGAAATTAATCGTAGAGAAAAAATTCTAGTATACTTAACATCATCATTTTGATTAAGCCAAACATATATTATGGTAACCAGATCCAAATTCTAATAACGGTTAAAATAAAATATAGATTATTAACCAAACAATTTTTACTCAGTGGCAAAAGTGTAAGATCGGGGAAGAGTCTTAATTTAAGATATGCCGATGTTTTAAGTTTCAGGAGTGTCGAGGCAGCTGTCTTTAATTCAGTTGTATCTTAAATTAAGACACTTTTATGATATTTATTATTTATAGGTTAAAATGAAAAATGCAATCGTTTATGATTGTTTGAATATATTCGTCATTAAAATATATATGCCGCTTTCGGAAAATAACAACATTTTCTATTAATAAAGGAACTATATGATATCCAGGTAAGTGTGGTCCTTTTTCAATAAAAAATATCGTTACTTTGTATTCTGAGCATAAACGACAAAAGTTATCTTGATGTCTTCAGTGCGTTGAATATTATTGCGTTTTGTCATAATCAACAACCATATATAAATCCATACTATACATAATGTTTAGTGCTTGCCTTATGAGAACTTTTGTTTTCAACGCGGAAAAAATTGTTTACGTTTTTGTAACTTTTGGTTAAATGTTAACACTTTTATGAGGAAATAAGAGCATTCTAATGTTAAAATAACATGAAGCAATTTTTATTATAAAACGAGTATGAATATTGTCTTAAATGTTAGAAACGCACTTTAATGATTTTAATGTTTCATCCCTAAATATCAGGCAATATTCCATTTGAAATTTGTGTTTATTTGTATTTGTTAATGTAAATTATATACAATTAAGTAATTTTGGTAACCTTACTTTATTTTTAGAAAAATTAATTTTAACATAAAAAAATAAATTTTATTAAAATCCTGTTTTTAATATTTCATTTTAATAAAACACTATTTTTCATCATTTATATATTATACAGTTTTTTTTTATTTTGTATAATTTTTTTTAGTTGCGAAAATATTATTTGATCAATTTTAATACTACACTGAAAAAAGTAATATTACATTTGACCAAACTAGATTATAAAAGGAGGAAAAGTGAGCAAAAATGTAAATAAACATTAGATAATATCATGATATTCACTGTAAAAAAAGTGTCTTCACTAAGACCCTTTTTATCCCTATTTTTATGTCAATTCTAAGCGTCTTACATATTGATGGCAGAAACAACTTGTTTAAGTCACCGATGTCTTATGAAAAGACACAGCGAGTTTCTATTAAAACATTTAAACGTCTTGTCCTTAAGAGAAAAGAAATAGGTTAGAAGACTTTACAAAATGTTCTGGTCTAAATAATTAACATAGAGTAAACACACGAAAATATGAATAATCATTCAACATCATTAGTTTTGTAAATTATTTGGTTTTTGTTGACAAACTTTTACAAATTTTAATCATTATTTGTAAAAGTGATTACATATTTTGTACATTTATTCCTGACTGAAAAAATATTTGTGTAAACAAATGAGTAGTTAACTTAAACATATTATGTTTACATTGACTATAGACGCATTCTTTGTTCAACCTAACATTTTTTCCGTGTATGTTTATCATCTAACTTTTCCATTGCAATTTATGTTTTTACCCTGTAAGACATGTAAAACAACTTAAGATTATTTGTCTTACACTATTTTAGTGTCTTACACGTTCATAATGTATTACAGCTAAACTTCTTAAAGGTTGATTTGGTGTCTTAAATAAGTCACAAAATCTGTCTGAATTGAAAAGTAATATTTTGTAAGTCGTCAATAGTGTCTACATCAACATATTAGACAGTAAAATCGTCTAATTTAGACACTCGTGTGACCAAAACAAGTCGTTCAAAGTCGTTTAACATCCACAGGAATCTAATTTAAGTCTATAGCGTCTTTAATTAAGACACTCAGAATGTAGTTCTTTTTACAGTGTTTACCAATTATTTGGTAATACTTGACATATTTTTACAATTTTCTGACCGTAATTTATCATATTATTTACATTTTTGCCTATTTTTCTTACTTTTATTATCTAGTTTGGTCAAATTTGTAAGATTATTTTTTTCATTGCATTATTATAATTTAAACGTATTTTAATTCCGCATAATTCAGATGTTGTTTCAACATCCAAATGCCTTTCATTTAATGTTTGGACTATGTTACTGATATAAAGTTAAATACGACATTTTTAGGTTAACATTTAACTCTTAGCACAGTGTCAATGTTTCTTCCACATTTGAAAATGTTAATCCAAACTGAAAACTTTTTTCCGTGAATTCATTTAGTCGATTTTGTGCAAACGGCGATCATTTTCGTGATTTACAACGCGGTAATCGCGAAACGGAATTTGTACGCAGTCGTAGCGGGGGTGTATAGGAAATGATAGCCCAGGGCAGTTTGGCTTAAACTTTGCCATTACTTTCGCTTTTATTCAGTAGCCTGTAGCGGCTAGCTGGCGGGTTACGTCGGGGTAATCGAGCAGGCGGCGCGTATCACTGTGACCATATGCGATTCAATGGAATTATTGCCGCGAAGTCGATGTTATGGTCGTCCCAACAAGGCTGCATTTTTCGAGCGTCCAGGATTTATTTCCATCAATAAGCGCAGCCCTGATTTATCAAAGTCAAGAATGACTGTAACCATTCAAGAGCGTTTAGTTCCCATAAGCTAATTGATCCCAGAAGAGACAATCCGCAGTTGCCTTTGAGGATTCGCGTCGAGAGAGCCATTCGACGAAAATACTTCATTCCCATTCGATTGCGTCTAATTCGCTTTATTACACGGAAAAATATATATAGGCTTCTGCAGTACTTTGCTATGTGTTAGATTGTGAGTTTCATAGCAGCGCATATTTTGGGTTAGGATGACACGAATTATAATTATATTTTATAATTAAATAGAAACTTTTGTTTTGTAATTTAATGATTTAAACAAATAATTAATAATGTAAAATTCTCATGAAGGATATTTAATTGTTTTATATATAATCAGTACCTAATTTACTAATGATGATATTATAGATATACGAATATATTTACACTGAGAAAAATTATATATGAAAATTTACTATTTATAATACGAGGTTGGACTTTTACGCGAAAAACCGTGGAATTTACTATGTTCAGCAGTAATTTATTCAGATAAAGCAGTACATTTTTACGTAAAAAACGTAAATTTTTCTGATAAAAATACCAAATTTTGTGGTTTGTCGCTTAAAAGTCCAAGATTGTATTATAAATAGTAATTTTTCATGTTTGATTTTTCTCAGTGTATGTTGAGCAGATGCTTATTTATTTTGGTTTACAATAAATTGCATCAATCGCTCGGAAATAAATATAAGTTCAATTTAATCTTTATTAGAGGTGTTACAGTTTTAAAATAATACGATATAGTTACTGGCAATAGTGTTTGCACCAAGTAAGTATTGTCTGATACAAAAATTATTAAGAACAGCGCATATCGTGTTATCCTTGCTAAATTAATTTTTGAGTGTAGAAGTACGCGGAGAATAATTGAAAATGATTTCATTTTAATTTATAATAAACATGGAAACTTTTCATATAACAAAATTAGTGTTCGGTTCGATAACTAAAACTAGATCAGTTTAATCTATTTTATTCGGTAGATGAAGATTGTATATATTTTTTGCAATTTGTTTATGATTGTAAAGTAATAAAGTATTGTTTAATAAAAAATATATTTTCTAAAAATTAATAGGAAACACGAATGGGAAAATATGACTAACATTAATAGGGATCATAGAGAAATAAAATAATTTCTTTAATTAATATATAAAAATTATACTAGATTATATTATAATGCAAAACGTACTTTATTTGTATATATATGATACTTACAAAAATAATCCATTTTTTCTAATTAAATTGCAATTTTTACAATATATTTGTTATCCGTACATGATATATATTAATACACACACGGAGAAAAAAGTATACCTAAAAATTTCTATATTTTCCGTGTAAAATTACCATACTTTATAGAAATGCAGTCAAAGATGTTATGTCTCAATTTAATTTCAATACAGTATGGTAATAAATGA
>JABFQC010001995.1:0-17312 GCA_022817085.1 Psilanteris sp. ZL-2020
ATGATTTGGTTTCCGGATCAGGGCCATATCACATCCATGCGTTACACCCACCTATTGGTCCTGATTAGGTTTCCTGAGAAGTTCCCTATATGGTAACAAAACTGCCAAATCGGGGCCATATTTCTGCTCGATTGAAATTTCTGCTTGGGTAGTTACTGGCAATAATGTTTGCCCAAGTAAGTGTAGTCCGAACACAAAAATGATTCAGGACAGCACATAGCATCTTATCCTCGCTAAATTGTTTTTTGAGTGTAGCAATGTCATAATTTATAGTCATTTTTAATACGCTTTTTTTCTAAGCGTATAGAAACTCAAAAACCATCCCTTTATGTCCGCCATTTAATTAAATGCACGAAAAGTCCGCGAGGATCGCATGTTGTTCGGTCAATCCCATACTTGATGTCACCCAGAAACATGAATAGAAATCTCACAACCCACAATTTGCCTAACCGAATAATACTCATCAACAAATTGATATCCGCAACGGCCAACGCCTTCGCGATGCCTCTCAGACAATAGTGGTCCATAAACGGATGCCATTCCTCAGCGACGAATCGAGCATCGCCACGAGCTATGATTTGTTTATGAATTTGTAATCGGCTGTCTCACTCCCTCTTATTCTACGCATAACGAGAAACGAGCGCGGAACGCGACTTCGAGTCACAGTTGACGAGCGTGCAATCATTCCCACTGGAATAATTATGACTCGCGTAATGAACATTCCATAATTATCGCGTGTCAAAATTGTATTTATATTGGTATAAATTATTGCTTATTAATCAATTAAAAAAACGCCGATTAATTGCCATTGCTCGGTGCACTTAACAAATTGAAACCGATTGGCGAACGTCGGGTTCCGAGCGAACTATTAATTATAAATTCAAATTCTACGGTTCGCCGTAATTTGCTCGGTCGCGCTTTTTGATCCAAATAAATTAGATTCGTGTGTATATATAAATAAATAAATCGCGCCATCACAACTTTAATCACAACTGATGTATACGTGTATATGCGTTTCGTATGCCGCGACCAACATCTTTAGAAAATGCGAGTTACGCCGCGTTTCAAGTATTTGCATGGCACTCGGGTATTAATAATTTATGTTATTATATTAAATACATTTGCAATGATAATAGCGCCCGAAGCACGTATCAAGCTACTGCACTTGTTTCCAGATAATCGCGTACGTTTGAAAAAAACGCACGCTTGTTCTAATATTGTAATGCTATATAACCCACACCGCTTTTCATTTTTATGGCGTTATGAGCCGTTCGACTAACGAGCGCCCGTTGATGAATGCATGATGTTGAAATCATGTTGGTAGCTTGTTTTTTATTTTTAATACTATATTAATGAATACTGTAATCGTCCATATGTGACGATCAATTCCGAAATAGATTGTTGGAATTTAAACATTTTTTAATTTTTTTTTAAATTTGATGATGAAAAAAAAATTTCAACGTACTTCATGGATAGGCGATTTTGAGTGTTCGTATTGAATATTCTTAACATTTATTTATTTCAATAATGAAAAGGCAGCTTTTTTTCATTAAATTAAATATTTTATTATAAAATAATTATATTAAATTTATGATTATGATTTATGATACATTTTTACTAAGATATATTTTAATTTCTATTTAAATTATATGCAATATTTACACTAAAAGAAATAATCCTGTAAATTTTACCATACTATATATTGTAAACATGGGATAAAAGAAAAGAAATGTAAACAAATATGATAAATTATGGTTAATACTTCAATAAATGTGATAAAAATTACCGTGCAATTTGATGAAAATAATAATATTCCCAGGTATTTCCAGGTAAAAATAAGTTGACCTTGACATTATGATAAAAAATGGTACGGTGAGTTTTTTACTAATATATACTATACTTATATTACAAGTTTATAATATAATATAATATACTATAATATAGAATTAGGATGTCATAGTTATAATTGTTTATATGATATAATTTTGTATCTCGTCGTATAATTTGAATGTTTTACTCTAATAAGTGTGAATGTGAAGTGTGAAAAAGATAGAGATCTTTTAAAAATATATAGTAGATAATAATAATAACAAATTGAGATATTTAATTAATCCTATATACTGCAGTCGCTAAATATATTCAAATGAGTTCGACATTCTTTTTATTAGTTAAAATATAAATTTTTAAATCTTCATTTCATATATGAAAATGATTTACGCGCGGTACATAATAAATTGTCATTTTAAACTATATTTTTATTATTTAATTTATTATTTATATCATTATTTTGGTTAAAATTTAATTACAAAATAAAATAAATTAAATTGGTATTCCAATTCGCAATATACCTATATTCTAACCAGGGGTTTCTCATCTTGTTTAATACCCATAAAAAATACTTTGCATGTACAATTAAATAAAAACAACTAAACAATTTATTTATATTTATAATTTATGTTTATATTTATTTCAACTTTTCAGAATTGTTATGTTACGAAATATCACCATTTAATTTTGTAAACTTCCAACTAAAAAATACAAAATAATAAAACAAAACAAGCGGATTATTAAAAATTCACTGTAACTGTTATAAAAAAAATATCTTAATTTAAGACACAATATATGTGTATATTAAACGCTTGTTTGCAAAGTTGCATTAAGTTTTTTTTATTTTATTCGTTTGTGTTCAAGCAAAAATGATAAGATTTAAAATATTCCAAAAATCAAGTAGTATACTTTCATATATAGAACTTTTGTATGGTAAAAAGCTTTATTCAAAAATGTATACTATCCTTAGATTGGTTTAAACCGACCTTGAGAGCAAAGTATAGTAAAACTCTTAAAACTTTTTTCACGTTTTAAGACTTCTTTATTTGTGTACATTTTATGAAATCACATCGTTAACATTTCGTCAACTATGCGCCGACCCGTTCGGAGCTAACAAGATTTATTTTTAAATTAATAATATGTAATAAAAAAGTGCACCATAAAATGAGTTTGCATTTATTAGCTTCTGGCCACCACCCTATATCACCCAGTTTGCTCAGTCTGTTTAATGCAAATGTATATTTCAAACGTTATTGTACATTCATTGTCAATCAAGTGCGCCTTTCATGTGCCCAATCAAGTCGAATAAAATATGGCACGCCCGATATATATATAAACCTGGCGCAACTAAGAAAACCTTCAAATACGATTAATGCGAATTTATAATTTGACAAAGTTTGACGGTCTTCGTTTTGCGCCTTGTATTTTATGCAATCAGGCGAGGCAACTTTATTCATTAAATCCAAAGTATGGTATATATTTCCGATATACCTGTTGCCGTCGCGTCAAATTGTTCGCAAATTATGAAAATCATTCTAATAATTTGATTTTCGCGTTTTGATGTATTTAAGAAAATGGCGTCGCAATTAACTAACAACAATGGCGCGGGGTTTGTGCAATTTTCAAAAGCCATAACATCCGATCCACTGTTATTATATGAAGCAACCTTGGCGAAATTAATATATTAACATATATATTGTTATATTAACATACATACAGCTCAATCCGTCGTTAATATCGCATAAGTTTTTTCGATTAAAAATAACGCAAATATGAATAATGCATGATTTAAGGAAATAAAAAAATTTGTTCGTATCGAGCAGGAAAATTTAATTAGCTAATGGGTTTATTTTCTGGTACGGGTTTTCGTTTAAAATCATAATTCGATGCCGATCTGAAATTTGATTTTTTTATTTTTTAATATTTATTATTAATTTAATATTTATTATTCTTGTCAATAGCACTTTTTTATTTTGTAAATAAATGGTTCTTTAAATTAAATGTCGTGTTAGTGAATATTTTAAGTATTACCGTCATTATGAAATGTAAATGCATAATTGTTTAAATAACAGATAAACAAGAATATTAGAGCATGTTAAAGGATATATATAATATAAGGATGCTGCAGGGATTAACTAGAAATTCAATATTAAATATGTTTATTAAACTCGTGTATAAATTTATAAATATCAAAAACTGAATAAATTTATAATATCACAATATTTTACATATAGAAATATAATTATATTATAATGATTATTACTTTCAAATGTCTTATATAAATTACATAAGAAATAACTTTATACGACAAAAATAATGATTAATTAATTAATTAATTAATCATCATCATTGCATATGTAATACATCACATATAAGATTTTATAAAAAATATTTAATATTGTCCAATTTTGACGGAATTAATTTTTCGATTTTTTTATAATATAATTAAGGTATGCATTACGTAATCATACTATTGTAATGAAGTCAAATTACAATCAAATTAAATTGTTATCTCCTTAAAATTGGGATTTATTAAAAAAAAAAACAAAAATGAAAATGAAATTAAAAAAAATTTAACATTAATTTAATACACTACCTATATCACTTTTTCATAATTGTGCATTACGGATTCATTATTATATTTCATATATAAGTTACACGCCAGGATTATTTTCAAGTTTAAAACCACCGCGGTCCTCTTAAATTAATAATTAAAAAAGAGAAGTCGCAAATTATCACACTTTAGTTAAATTAAAGCACACAAAACTGTGATGCAAACTATTTGAATGCGTTCAATACTTTTTATGATATAAAAATGCAATTTATAACTTATTATACAAATTATTATTTCCGCGAACTGATATGCGTTTTTTAAACCATGACACTCGATTTTGAAATATAGAGAGAAATTGCGAATTTGTTATTTAAATCTTGATTACGTATGAAAACATTTGAATACTGTATAAATATTATGAATATAAAAGGGTATTGAGTACGATTTTTTTTATATTTTATTTGCAAATAGTTATAATACGTTATATAAAACGTAGTATGAGAATAATATTATAATCACCTTTTTTTTTAAATACAATGAAATGAAATTTCAGAAAATTATACATTAAAATAATCAACTATGCGTATTGTTCATATATTTACGTAACTCCGTTGAAAAAAGTGAAACATCATATTTTACTTACCTCATTTACAACTTTATTAAAAATTGAAAAAATGTTAACATATTCAGATTCGGACTTATTTGACCTTAATTATGTTGTTCAGAATATATATATGGATATTTATTATATAAAATTTAGTATCTCTGAATGCGCTAAAGAATGCATCAAATATATAATGATTACTACTGTTACAATTGGAGTAACATAACATAATATAACACAAATATATTAACGTTATATTATAATGTATTAAAATACTAATATCGAGCACCTGTGCAATGTGAAATATCGAAAGATATTAAACACAATGACTAGATATTTGCTACGCTTTAAAATATTTTATCCCGATTTATAATTTTATAAAATCAATTTCAAGTTATTATTTAGGTTAGAAACCTGTCCACCGAATTGGGGACGAAATTTGAATATATAATATATGTGAAGTATCATATTATGGAATAAATATCCATTTTCTAAACCAGTGTATTCCATTAATTATCAGTCACTGACGGATAAATCATACTTCGCAGCTCGTTACCAGTCCAATTTTCATACACACAGAAAAATACAATTTAAACTTCATTTATTTAATTCATTCCAACTTTTTCGATTCATTATATTCATTTTATGTTGCATGAGATAAACATAATGTCCTTTAATGTCAACAAAAATACTCTTAACATAAACAAGGACTTCTGATGTAAACAAAAACATTGTCAACACAAACAAATCATTTTCAACGTAAACAAACCCGTATTTCGGTATATTATTATACCATAAAATGTACTATTTCTAGGAGTACAAGCATAACCTAGCTCGACATTCCTATAAGCTAAGTTGATTTTCTTTAATAAAAAAAAAAGATAAAAAAGAAAAACAAACCCGACGAACTTCCAAGTCACACTCGACTGGCTCTGGACAAATTGTCATACAAAATCACGCGCCGTGATTGCGAGTGAATAATGCCGTGCGCCAATCGACGTTTCGTACGAGGCGCGGAAAATTCAAATTGGCGAGGTGAACAGGTGTGCGTGGAACAACATGTGCAACTTATGACTGGTGGAACATAAACGCTCGGACCGCTTGTACCGAGCACAACGCAAGAGAGGCTTTCTCCAGGCTTGGAATGCGCCTCTGCCACTACCACGTAGGTATATTGCTTGATACACGCATGCCTTCGCCTCTCGCCGTTACCGTCCTCCTTCTCGCTCGCGCAGCTATTTAGTCGAGTTGGCTTTTTTCCTCACTTTGAACAATTTTCATACACCATTGCATTCACAATGCAACGACACAATTATTCACTTGCACTCGTACTCCGCGCAACCGATTATTTCTATTCCATTAGCGACGAATTATTTCGATCCAACGCTCGTATTATAACATTAAGAAACGTCAACGTAACGGCACAAACGAAATATCAACTCAAAAGCTTATCGGAATCTAGTTTTGATGTTCTAATTAAGGCTACTCTTTTTAAACGCGTTTATTAATCAATTATTGACAGCAATGAGTAATTAATAAAGGATGAAAATATATGATAAGGTAAGTTGAACAAAGAAACATTTATTAATGATGGTATTTTCTTTATTAGTTTTCTTATATACATTATAGACTCTATTATTATTATTATTGTTGTTGTTGTTGTTTTAAAATAAAAACGAATCAATTATGTATTCGCTAATAAACTTTTTGATCCAGTAAATATTAATAAGGTCATTCCTGTTTATGTCCTTTTTCCCCGATGAAATATCCTTTTCTCGCATCTTATGCGGGCTATATATTTTTAACGCTTTATATACGTGATCCGAAATCAAACACCGACAACTGACTACGGGTACCGCGCTTTTAATGCCTCATCTGATTTGGTCCGCGGATAATCGTCAAAAAGATACAACGCGGCTGCCTTATCTCGAAGGTATTGTTTTTGTTGTTTGTTATTGTTTTGATCGCTCGCGCGATCAAAACATAACGCGTGTTTACAAACAATCCGTTCTTTTTGCGGTACAGAAGTCGGTTTGTTTACCTGTTACAGGTGTTAAGCATGCCAAGGATCATCGGTCCTTTCGATTTGCCTTAAACGAACGCTATTACGAGCGGCTTTCCAACCGTGCATCGTATGAATAATCTGTTCGGATCATCGATACGGTCTGCACCTACTTAAAGAGCTCGACGGTGCAAGATTTCGCCAGTCTTCTTTTTCTTCTTTTCCTTTTTCTTCTCCTTCTTTTTTTTCTTCCTTAATCATGTCGCAATCGTCGTTTTTGTTTGTTTCTCCGCGCGGACCATTTAATCTGCTGACCAGCAGAGCATTTTTTGTCTTATATTTTTTTATTTATTTATTTATTTATTTTTTTTTTTTTAACTGACCAACATTCTATAGGGAAGTGAAACCGCGTATCAACATGGGTACAGTTTCAACGACATTACGTGCACCGGAGGACGTTTCATTAAGAAAAGATGACTTCATGTATGGGTCGAACCGGTCACGTTCACGCATTCAAAAAATTAAGAGCTAACTGTAACCAGTCAAAAGTTACATAAACTTTTGCTGTCCTCGATGCCGGAGAATAGAAATTAAGTGGCGCGTTTGCTTCGAGACATACCCTGTCACTCGAATGGTTGCATAATGCCGGCACGTTAAGATCAGATTCTGTACGCGGACGCGTTCCCAACGGTACGCTTTTAATTTTCGCGGATGCGTTCGTCTCGGCGACCTTTTAAAGCGCGAATTCGCGGAATCGCGGGTCTCATTTTCATATTTGATTAACAAAAGTTGCACCGTGTAAAGGAAGACTGCGGCTGATCTATTGCCGAGGTTTAAATGCTATTGCGATAAATGCCTCCTGCGATATTCAATTGCATTACATTAGAGTTCAGTGGTTTTTTTCGTGCCGGTATAAATCTGTAAGTCATGAGTGCACACGTTTGGAGCTGAGGTTCATAACGTAGGGTACATTGAATAACGATAAGCAGGCTGGTAGAATTGTATATATATAATGTTGGAACCACAATTTGAATATTCTCTGTGGAAGAAGAAAAACGTTAGGCTGTAAATTACCATAGATCTAGCGTTCCGATGATATCTCTTGGATGTTTCGAAAAATTACTATATTATTGAAGTAATTTTTGTTGTCGGGTGAATTTTGTAGAGGGAATTAGATTTTGTGAATAGTTTCTGTTTTTTTGATGTTTGTAGGGTTACAGTGATTTTGGATATGTTGATTGAGTATGGTAAAACTAACAAAATTAGGGTAAATAGTAAAACAGAAAAAAAATAGATAGATCTTAAGGATCTATCCTACTTCATAGCATGAAACAATTGACAATTTCAAATCTTTTTGAGTAAAATTATGTAACCAAACATAAGACATTTTTACATAATGTTTATTCAGGTAATCGGGTTGATCTGTACTGAAAAGAAATTCTGAATTATTAAGATTTATTCTACTGTATAGATTTTCAATATTATTGTTCGTAAAAATAAAATAATTTACACTCAGAAAAATTAAACGTAGAGAACTGCTGTTTATAATACTAATTTGGAGACATTAAAGTAAAAACCTAAAAATTACTATTTTTCCTTGTAAAAACACAGTTTTTCATACCAAATTTTCCTTCTATCTTTTAGTATAATGCTATTATAAACAGTAGTTTTTAGGATTTTGTTTTAATGTCGCCAAATTAGTATTATAAACAGCACTTTTCTAAGTTTAATTTTTCTGAGTGTAGTCGATGTTCCTTAATACTTTGAATATATTTTCATTTTGTAACGCACGCAGAGAATTGTTATGTTGAATCAACCAAAATTTGGATGAATGTACCAAATATTTTGTAAATATAACAAAATTTTGGTTGAATCAACAAAATATTCTCTGCGTGCGTTTTAAATAATGTAATTTTCAATTTGGTGATTCTTCCTGCTAGACGTTAAATCGTTACCATTGAAATTTTTAATCGAAAATTTAGATTAATCGAAAAGACAATATTGTTGAGTAATTAATAAAATAGAAAAAAAAGTTCTTTTAAAACAATGAACCTAAAGTATTTTGTAACTTTATAATGAACATATTTAAAATTGTATTAAATATTTTTCAATGTTCATCCCTTCAAATATTTTTTTCTTCTTCAGACGTGCAATATTCTAAGGAATACATTAATTTTATGATTATTTAAACTCGAGAATATTTATTTTTATTTATATTTATATTTCATGTTATACACAAACTTATTAAATTTCAAATTTATGCATTTAGCATAATTCATTTTATCGAAAAGAATTTCCATGCAATTTCTACGTTAATTATGAATTTTTGGATAAATCAAAAATACAACTATATTTTCACAATTTCCTCGAGACAGTATTTTTACACTTACACACTTTTTTGTGTATTTTCTAGGTAACCTGTTAGATGCTATTTTCACTTATGAAGCAATATTTTAATGAAACTTTCATGATCATTATAAAGCCCAAATCTAGAACCCACCATCCTGTAAGTATCATCCCATAGCCTGGTCATTTCCTAATCTACTCTAACTTGTTCTCTTCCCTGATTAAATCTATGCGCTTGCAAACGCGTGTGCTTTGCAACCGACAAAGCCAACTCATATTCCAATCTTTGAATTTTTGTCTTTGTCCAGTAAATAATACTTTCTTATTTTCCTTTATGTAAGTGCAATTGACTCTCACCGGTGTCGCGATCCTGAGTTCGACATTTCAGAATTGCAAGAAAGATGAGTCTTGTTTGGCGCAGATTGGAGACGATTATTTGTTGAATAATGCGGTAGAAAGCGGAGACGTAAACAATGCGATTGTAATAAATACAAATGGCTTCCTACCACATTGTGGAGAGCGGTGCAATTGCAATTGGACATTTTTCAATTACGCTCGTCAATCGCGCAGGCGCAAAAGTTGCTTCCAAACTTGAAACATTCTGAAGAAAATTCAATATTAATTATCAAAAATTAGACAATTCAAAGCACTGGTAATACTTTTAATTCATTACATTTTGGTTCATTAAACGGCATCTGGAATACGAACTGAATTGCTGCAGCAACAGAATGATAATCGTCATTTAAAATCCAATCAATTTGATTGTTCAAATTGCAAACAAAAACACTTTGAATGAAAACGTCAAAGTTTCGAATGTAAACAGGAACACTCGTAATAAAACCATAAATATATTTCGTGTAAACAAAAACGATTTCAATGTAAACATAAACATATTTTATGTAAACAAAAACACTTTCAATGTAAACACAAGGACTCTAAATGTCAACAGACGTGCATTTCCGCATTTGTAACACGAAATTAACGGATGTTTCGATGTAAAAGTATAATTTGGCTCAACGTTCAGAGTTAAGACTCGCGCAAACTTGAGAGTTATTTTATTATATTAATTATTTATTATCGCACGCGTTAATCAAGGCGAATGGTAGAAAGTACTGAAACATCACGTGGCTTTATTACTTTAGTAATAGAATTATGATTTAAAGATTATTACGATATTTTTACGATTCGTAGTGCATCTTATGCGTTGAACCCCCGTTGTAATTAAAAATGAATAAAAAGCACGAGTATATCTGGAAGAAATGCTTTACTGCTGTTTTATCAGTTTGTAATCACTTTATGAATAGTCTTATCGCGTACAAGTGTATATAATTTGCAGGTAAATTATGTATGATACTTCTCCAAATTCGTCGGTGATAAAGATTATCTGTCTATGTAGTGATATATTTTTAGGTAATTAATTATTCTTATTTTCAACGACTTTATTAGGATAATTTTTATTTTGAAGCAATTTTTTTAATGAAATATAATTTGTATTTAACGTTTAATTCGAACAATTGATGTTAGATATTTCACGATATATATGTTGTATATATGATTTGTAATAATCTCGCGATAGTAAAAGTAAAGCTTAAAGAGAAATTGGATCGATATACACGCATTATGTGTATATTGAATGCAGACACGTATACGAAAGAATGTAATTAGATAGGTAGAAATTGTGGTTATAATGCTTGCTGTTAATATCCACACAAATTATATAATTACAATTATAATAGTTGTATAATATTATGATCGTAATTACGTGTATTTTTTATTTATACATTTTTTTATTCTGATTCATTTAGTAGTTGGATTAAGCTTATTATTTTGAATCTTATTGAATTGTATGATAATATATTATATTATATATTGTTCATCTTGATGATTAAATACAAATAAATTATTTCCATAAAAATTATTTTTTTATGTTTAAGTATATATTAAGATATTTTAATATTACTTATATTACTTCTCTTATTAGTTAGTAATTAATAATATGGATTTAATAGCTAATATAATAATAATGCAGTATATTATTTATA
Source organism: Psilanteris sp. ZL-2020 (assembly GCA_022817085.1). Classification (NCBI taxonomy): domain Eukaryota; kingdom Metazoa; phylum Arthropoda; class Insecta; order Hymenoptera; family Scelionidae; genus Psilanteris; species Psilanteris sp. ZL-2020. The sequence goes on from JABFQC010001995.1 coordinate 11,376, forward strand.
CTATGAATTTCAGTGGTTATATAAAATTATTACATTTGTTCAATTCAAAATATCTGTATTATTTAACTATAAGAAATTGAATAACGAAATTGATATATGAAATAACAAAAAATATATTTATATAATTTTTTTATATTTTTTTTATATATTGAAGAAGTATTACGATTTTAATAGCAAATGTTGGATATTAAAGTAAACGTGGAATAAAAAACTTTAATATTATATAATAAAACACGTGATTTATATTAAGTAAATTATTATGAACATCCTTCAATTTTGATACATTTTTAATAATAATCCTATTATTAATATTTATATGTTACAATTTTTTTGATATACAATTCTTTTAGTGAAATTGATTGATTGGAAAAAAAAACAAAAAAATATAATATTCAAAACAAATTCGCTAATATTCAAGTTGATTAATCAGTCGTTTAAAATCGTATTTCTTACAACATCCCGACAAAATCCCACGCGTTACGTGTGCGTTGCCCAGCAAAGTAAACTTGGAATTTGTGTTTCTATGCTACTTAAATTTCAAGGCCGCATATTTTCGCATCGTTTATATCCACGTAAAGTATATCTCCTTACAATTAAAACTTAATTACCAAGCCGTCTTAGCTACTTCTGCGAATCAAACTCGTCCAAATCTGAACGTCACTCTCAAAATACGTAAATCTTCAAAGACAAACAAAAAAATAAATCAACGAAAAAAAAATCACGTTGAAATGAAAATCGAAGTGTGAAACCGAAAAAAAAATCGGAAAATTGGAAATCAAAAATATCGAAAATAATTCGAAACGCCGTCAATCAAACTTTCATTAAACCATAATTATAATGAATTTCAGACAAATTTCCCATTGCATTAATAGAGTCTCGGTTTTCGCCGTTTTCGGGATATCACACTTTTCCAAACTCAATTTTTCGTCGCAATGTAAAATCGGACGTTAACGTGTTTTTCACTTTATTACGTGCGATTGGCAGTGATACGAATAGTACGTGAAAAATACGAAGATGGTGCATCATAAATTTTGAGAGGAATATTATTGGGAGGGGGGAGAGGAAAGTAGGGCAAGATCGACCCGGCGGGCGAGTGTACATAACATCACGATTTTCTCATCAGCCTGGCAATGCAATAATCTTTGAAATTCTTGGGGCGTACGCAGAAATTTGATTGTGTTCTTATAAATAAAAGCCGATGAAGTATGCACCGCGCGTTGATATCAAATAATTGTTCTTAGCTGCATAGATAGTTTGCAGACAAATTGGTTCCGAATGCTAATGGAATATGACCGTAAACAATAGGACCGTACGATCGTTGATAAGGGTTGTGTCCGCGTCAGCTGATTTTCCCAAGCAACGGCTCATTTGGTTGTTCGTAATAAACACCGATGGCGTTGGCGTCGCCAATTTAATTAATTCAAACGAATACAAATTAATTTGAGGCTACTGAATCCAAGACTAAAACGTCGCATGATCGTAATGATTAAGAATGAACTGAAATGGCGATTGTGAAAATCTGTACATTTTGTACCGTAGAGGGAGGGGAAAGGGGGTTGTATCATTGCATTAATAAAATATGTTTACGAATCGAATTGAAAATAATGTTGAAAATGTGGAAAAGAGGTTGATCGATGTTATTAAATTGGAATATTTCGTGGAGTGTAATAATATTTGAAAAAAAGTGAAACGATTCGGTTGGATTTGAAAACGTCGAAATGAAAAAGCGCGGTGTTATTTGTCGTGAGGAACACTTATGGTTTTGTAATGTGGATTATGCTGTAAAACGCGAGCGTTTGTAAAAGTGAAATTATATGGGTGTTTGAAAGAGTTCTTTTATTGAATTTGAAAAAGGTTTTTGCATAATGATTATGTCGATTGGAGCTTTGTTATTGTTTTGTTGTTCTTATTGATAGTGAAGTGCAGGATGTGTGCGAGTGAAGGACTGCGCGGTGAAAGGTAAGTTTGAAAATTTGTTCAATTAAGAAAAATGAATGTAATGCAATGTGTATATTTTAGGTACGTGCGAGTGAGAATTGTTAAATCGGGTTAGTTGAAATGTAATAATTGTATATTTATTTGTAAAAAATATGAAAATCCAGGTGTAAAAGTTGTACATTTTTTAAAGTAAACATAATAATAATAAAGAAAAATAAAATCTTTTATTGATTATGATAAAAATTATTAATTACGTTTATTTATATTTGGTGTTTTCATATTTTAAAAAATGACACGCGTATACTATGTTTACAATATTATAATGTATATGTGCATTGGTTTATAATAAAATAATCTGATTTAACTTTAAATAAAGATTTGTTACTGACCCTCAAATCAATTTCCTTCGATCAATCAAGGTAAGTCTTTAAAACCATTTTCTATAATTGTACATATTAAAATTGACTTTTACTTTTCATATATAAGTGACGGACAATTTTAATAAATCTTTATATAACTTCTGATTTCATTTCGTGCTAAAATGAATAAGTGGGTTATCAACGCGCGTTGAAAAATAAGGTGGCGCAGTCATTGATCCCAACTGCAGAAGCAACAATCTAATGCGATTAACAATCCTATATATCCACCTGAAAGTGCTGATTGAATTACGTAACGTCTCGTCAATGTTTCTTGAAAAAATTTCTTGATTAATATGGAAAAAAAAAATGTTCGAAAAAACTACTTTATAGCGCTAAGAATGTAAATTATATCTGGAACAATATAATTGTATACATTTTGATATGTAATACAGTAACTCGATTTAGCCAATCGTTTTGTTATATCGAATAAATTTTACTTATGTAAATATATGAAACTGAACGTATAGGTTAACTTTTTCAAAAACGTCTTGTTATACAATATTGTAAAAATACAATACGTAACTCTATTCTATTTTTTTCTTTTTTTGCGATTTTATGTCATTCATCCATCACTTTTACCACATATTGTTCAACATATTTTCATTTGCAATTCTTCAATTATTTATTTTGCTTTATATTTTTTGACATCCTTTACATTTCACAAGTTAACTAATTATCAGCATCATAAATAAAATACAGTAATTTGTTAAAAACAAAACAATTGCAATAAAATTGTTAAATAAAAAAACGCATTCAATGTCAAACAATTTACTTCTGGCCAGAAAACACTTGTTAGCTCGTGAAATCTCAATCATAACTGAAATGAAAGTTGCTCGTAGAAAAAGACGACCGGCATAATAGAGGAAGCATCTGAGTTGTCGCGCGCGGCAGCTTCAGCATCCGCGGTGGTTGTAATATCGTCTGCAAATTCGAGAGAACGATCGGTCGGCGCGCGAGGAACGAGAGGGAGAGAAACGCGAGGGGAACTGTGGAATGACGAAAGGTGGGGGCGTCGGGCCCAAGAGCCGCGGGGTCTTAAGACGCGGGAGTGGGGGGCGGAAAAGGCAAAGACTCCACTGGCGGCGAGTCCGCGATGCCACGCGAGTCGGCCCGACGCGATCCGATCGGGGCCGAAGACGTCAGTCCGCGATCGCAACTGGTGGTGTTTCAATCGTTGCCGCTGTCAGCTCGAAATCGTCGCACCAAGTTGACGAAAGATTCGTCCAGCTGCTACCAAAATGGCCGCGTCCTGAGTGCAAATATTTCGCATCGTCGTCGCGTCGTTTGACTTCGTATTCGGTGATGGTGAATGCAACACTCTGTCACAATCTGCTTGGATTATCTTCGTAGACTTCGGGTAAAAACGTGTTCCACGTACAGTTAGTCTTGCCTAAAAAGCATTCGAATACTTGTGTCTTTAAGTGATCGATGTTAATCGGATTTTTGGGATCGCGAAAATTGATTTCAGCAAAATTACAGTTGGTAAATACGGGACAGTGTTAATTAATTATGGATTTTTAATAGAATTTTAAATTGATAATTTCGTTATTTTTCGATCATTTTATTAATTCTATTATTTAGGGAATTAAGTTTTTTTTTATTATTTTTTAATAGAAATTAATCGAAATTGAAAGGTCCGAAGGAACGATTTTTTATATTAATTTTTTCATTTAATTTTAAATTGATCGTTAGTCTCCTAGTTTCATTAATTTTCATTCGCGATAATTAATATCAATTTTTATAATTCAGTTTGAAATTTCATACAACGTCGCTTTACACCGTGTATACATCGCGTATGAGAATTCCCGATTATTATTTACCGCGCGCTCTCACTTTCTTTAATAATTTTTTCCCGATTCTGCGGCAACGCCAATAAAACGCCGACTTTATAAATCCGTTTTGTTTTCAATCGATACAAAAGGAATTCTTCACCGCGAAGCGATCATTTCGGGCCCTTTCGCAACACCGATGCTAATTAATCCGCGCGTTTTCACGTGCGATTTTAGAAAGTGCACCGTCGGTTAAAACATTTTAATTATTCGCAAAATTTATTTACGCGTTCATTACGTAATTATATTCTTCCGAAAATAAACCGCAAAGGCAATCCCGTAAATTAACTTTATGCGAGCGAAGAAATCGTAATTTAATTTAGTTTGTGTCAATTAACAACCCGACAGATAATCGTCTGTCATCAGTTTGCTTTTTTATGTCCCTTCACTGTCAAAACGCATTGGATACACAAACGCAATTTCTTTATCATCGCGATGAAAAAGTCACGCGACATGGAGCACCAAAATGAAATATAAATTAATTAGGTATTAGATTTGTCAAAAATCAGTCTAATAAATCGACTAAAATCGAAATAAACCGCGCTTTAATAATTTTCTCGTTAAAAATGTTTTACGCGCGTTGAATATGTTTCTTACGTGCAGATTGGCGTTAAAAAGCGTATTAATTAAACGGCAAAATTGTTTGCGAAGTCGGGGATTTCGTTTAATAAAAATGTGTAACCAACGTCATTCGCAGAAACGAACAGATGCGCGCGAACGTTTTTGCCGCGCAAAACAATTGCAAAAAAAATTATGTTTCTGGAGCGTAAGAGCCCCGTAATTTCATGTTTAATTCATTTCTGAATGTAATTTAATTGTGTACAATCCAAACGGCGCGCTCACTTTCGGTTTTGCCATATAATCGCGTCCACGACACGATTGTTTAGTAATCGCGCGAATTTGAATGAATCGTCGAGCGATTTGCCATCGCCTCTTCGCTTCTGCTCGCAATGTCTGATCCGCGCGCGCGCGCGCGCACGCGAAAATTCGTCTGGTTCGCGCCCAAACAATGCCACTCAACTGTTGCTGAGAAATTCTCACGCGTTTACTTTCGAGATGCATTCAATTCTTTCGACGTTTCTGACAGGTTTCTACATTTATGATCGAGATATAAAATTCGCAATTCGTCCGCGGGTAAAACATTGCGTTGTGTGGTTTTGGGTATATATGTATATATGTGTATATATATTTATATATTTCTATGACTGTATAGATAAAGTAATGAGTTGCGAGGTATGAAGTGCGTTTAGTAATAGTCCAAATGGTGAACATAAAAAAGGAAATTTAAAATGTTACATAACTTGTTTTGTTTCAAAACGTACTATGGGAATCGTAAATTTGAGATGAGAAGACGCTCGCGAGGTGAGAAGATTGGCTGACGCGGATTCCGGTTTCGATATTGAGCGAATCGGGAACGATTCGCAATGATTAATTCGATTCATGTATATAAACGGGAACGGTGTGACATTGACTGCGAAAGGCAATCGGGGGGGGGGGGGTGAGGGGAAATAATACTTGATTCAACTTGGGTTTTGATGGGTTTGGGGGTGGCATTGTCGTGGGGATTGACAAAATGGGGTTTGTTGTTCGATACAGTGATTTTGTTTTGCAAAAACGGGTGCGGAAAAGGGGGGGGCTTAGGGGAATTTAACTTGTTTTTGGCGCACGATTGTTTGGGCAGAATTCCCTTCGCTTGGAAACGGTTGCGCACTAAGTCACAACATTTGATAACCAGTCCCCAACAGTAGAAG
>JABFQC010001996.1:0-17309 GCA_022817085.1 Psilanteris sp. ZL-2020
TCATACCCATGCGTTACATGTACCTATTGGCCCTGATCGGGTTTCCTGAGAAGTTCCCTATATGGGAACAAAACTTCCACATCGGGGCCATTTTTCTGCCCGATTGAAATTTCTACTAGGGTATATTTAAATTATTTTAAATTAAAGTATTTGCCTGGAACAAATAGTTTTATGGATTCCCATTTAATAGTATATACTTATAATTAAAAACGAAATTCTCTTTATTTTAACAATAAGTGCAATAAAATTAATATGAAATATACTGTTACATTTCCTACTAAATATGTTCATATTCGAGTTGCAAGTTTGATGTTACCGTAACTTAAATACACGTTTACCTATATTACATTCACATAGTAACATTAATGATTATAAAGGTTCTCAAATATATTGACATATATATACGATTTAATTAAAGGATATTTGTTTCAAAAATGATATATATGTTACGAATAAACTAAAATTAATTATTTTATCATGCTATTTTTTAATATAATAATAATTACTAACATTATGTATTTATAATAAATGATATGCGATCATTTTGAATGAATTTAAATAATATATATTAAAACATTACAAAACGTGAAACAATGCTTTCTTTACATTTCAATTTCTAGAGATATACGTAAATTGAGTTTTATGTATAATAATAGTTATTTTTATAAGTCTTAAAATTCGATGTATATTTCATGAACTGAGCAATTTGCGTATTAATTAATTCCATGAGCCTTGAGATTATAATTACTCCGAGTAATATCAAAATAAACTCTTAAGAAACATAGTCGTCAAATTAAATCATTTTCTAAAGGTAAAACATTCATATGTTTAAGGAGTTTCTAAGCTCGTTAAAAATATCGTATTAATGATTTTTTTATTTATATTATCAAAATATTATATATATTATATAATATATATGATACTATGTAAATTAATTTATATATACTAACATAAATATATATATATATATATATTACATGAGCAAATATATTATATGTATATAATATTTAAAATGAAAAACTGCTACTATTTAAAAATACTATATTATATACCCAAGTTTAGAATAAATCTTATAAGTTAATAAATAAATTCTGAATAAATTCTGAATTATTGTAAACTTTAAAAATATTAATAATATACTTTTGTAATTAAATTAATTTATTTCTTAATCTTTAATGTATTTTCTTAAAAGAATAATTTTTTTTTCTCATGCGTTACACTAATTGAAGTATATATAGTTAAAACTGTATTGAAATCTGATTTCTCAAAAACTTTCAGAAACATCTGACCTTTTTGTGTAAATAAATTTGAATATTTTTCAAACATCACATTTATCAATATATTTTAGGTCGTCGATCAATCAGTCAGTAACTTGAAATAAACAGTAAAAGTGTCGTTTATACACTAATGTATATATGATACAGATTTCTCAATTTACTAGAAGATAATCAAATATATATCAAGTTCACATAAAATTGCGTCAAATACATATTTATGCAAGAGAAAAGAGCATATTATATGATACGCTGGCAAGTGTTCCAATATAATTTGTTGTTATGTATATAATAAATACTACATCTATGTAAGAAATATATATACAATATAAGTATATGATTTACGTTTGTTTTTTAATGTTAATTTTATTAAATATAGAATAATGACCAAAAAACTAAAGTTTATTATTCATATAGTTTATTAATTTACACCTTTTGATCCGAATGTGGATCATCTTCAGAAACTGTCAATTAATAAAATATATAAATAAATCTTTAGTGTTTTATTTAGTTTGTAAAATTAGTCGTTAATTTATTCTATATTTAATAAAATTAAAAATATATATAAAGCTATAATAATATCGAACATTATGAAAAATGTTTTTGAGTTAAATATTAATTTATGGGAAATATTAATTATCATGTATGTTTGTATATTGAGTAATTTATTCAATCATTTATTCAAGAAATATTCTTCATTTCAAAAGTTCAAATAACAATCAATTATGATATAGCATATATATCAACGAAGGAACGAAATAATTTTCCTTTAACGCTGCTCATAAAAGTAATACAAACGTATTAGTAAGGTTGTATAATAATAATAATGAAGTTGGAGTATTAAAAATGCAGAAAATCTGTCAAATTAATCTTTTTTTAACAGTGAATAATTTCCTAAAATTGTAGAAAATTGTCTTTCTGAAAGTTGAGATATTCAATAATAAACTTTGCAAGAGTAAGGTAGATTTATATGTTAATTGACTATAAAATACAACAATGAAGAAATATTTCTGCTAATACAAAGAGTTTAATAAAAATTCATAATTGATACAATTTTCATTATCACTATATTATTTCGAAATAAGTTAAATGAACCTTAAATTGTATTATTTATATATTTTTTATTTCAAGAAAAAATGTGGAAATAATTAAAAAGTATGTGCATTTTTTAATGAAACATTCTTTATTTTTTTATATATAAAACGTATAAGGTATAAATAAATAATTAAGCTCAAATATTGATGTTATCTGCAATAAATAGATATTTTATATATTATTTTTTTTATTCAACAAAACTTTTAAATATTTCAATCGCAGTGCTACTGTATTACAATGTATATATCATTATAATTTAATATCAAAACTCTCAATATCAAAAACATAAAAAATACTTAAACATCATATCAGTAATAATTTCACTGCCATGCAAAACTTGACCGACATCCTTCAGGTGGCATATAAATAGAGTAACTCTGTTGTTTGAATCGAAATCGCACCTTATGGATGAGTTATCATACGTTTTGTACCGCTGAAATAGAAAGATTTATTTTATGGCCCATAACTTTCTTTAAAAAATTTAGTTATATACTATCTTGTACAGTCATTTGAAAAAAGTTTCATATTTCAAATATTACAAGATTCGAAAGAAATAAAGCTATAAATTATAAATAATCTAAAATTCTTTTACACAATTGGATACAAGAATCGTAAAATAATAATAATAATAATCTTATTTTATAAATACATTAATAAGAAAGTATATAATATTACGAAATTTCACTGACTTGATCTCCGCAGTATGTGTTATTCATTAAATTATCTTAGTTCAATAAACATTTTTTTATTATAATTTTTTACTTAAATTTATTTAATATTTCAGTATTACAAAAAAAAATTTGATAAAAATTACATTGACGAGAATTATCAGCATATATTTACAAACGTTCATGAATGTTTATTATAACCCTCGGTAATTTCTAAATGAAAATTTGTTTTGTCCGTAAGTTACCGTGTTTTCAATAATATTTACTAACCTTTGAGTACTTTTTAACCGAATGTTTCTCTACGTCTAAGTTTAAACCTGTATCATCTAATGCTTTACAATATAAAATGTTTCCATTTCAGCAAAAAGACGTCTCAAATTGGTTTCTAAATTTGCATCACTCAACACCATTTCTAAACCAATCCCAAAACTGATTAAACCCATTCCACAATCACTCGGAAAAAAATGTTAGGTTGAAACGGTTGGCAGAAACATACGTATAGTTGATGTAAACAAATGAATAGTTAATTTAAACATATTATGTTTACATTGACTATACGTATGATTTGTTCTTCATAACATTTTTTTCCGTGTATACTATAGTAGAAATATGGTTGAATCAGCAATATTGTCGGATTAGTATAAGAACAATTAAACCGTATATTCAGAGCAGTCAAAAAAATCTAAGACTTTGTATATAATTCATAAATGGCATTTAGTTGAATTAACTGGATAAATAACCGTTTCAAACATATATAAAACATATGCACATTATCAATACAGGTATTAGAATACAACAAGACGTTTTATAGGTTAATGATCATATATTATTTAATTTAAACTTTAATAATTCCTTACAATTAAACATCATACTTTAAGACACGAATGTCTTAATTAAGACTTGATTCCTATTCTAAAATTTCATTGACTTAATATTAAAAGAAGAATCTTAATTTAAAACACCATCGTCTTAAATAAAGACTAGGAATGTCTTGATTTGAGACGAAAGTGTCTTAATTATTAGATTTTTACTTTAAGATACTATTAATTACATATATCACTCATACTGATACATGTATTATCTCGGACAATATATTGTTTTTCAATGCAGCCATAATTTCTGTTTCTCTTTAATAGCAATTAATAACCATATCCGTATGGCTGCCATATCCAAATTATTTTTTTCCGTGCATATACAATTGAACTACCCATTATAATCTTCAAACAAACGCGTCCCCGTCTCGCACGAAGCCGCGCACCTTTTCGTAACAAAATAAGATACATTAGCATTCTGCATTTTGCTTCAAAAACTTTCGTCCTTCGTCTACGCGTCGGGCATTACCCAAATGCATCGCACTTGCAGCCACGCAACGTCACATCGCAAGTAGACATTCTTCACCGCAAATACGAGAACATACCGAGATCAAAATAAATTGCAAATATAATCCACTTAACTTCAACCACAAAGATTTCTCGACGATATCCGGTTTTTCTACAATTTTGTACTTCATTCAATCAGACGTAAGCTCCTTTTCAGACACCAGCTGCAAATCTCGCAGAAATGTTCCCAGTGCACGCGGATCCCAATCGAATCGCGCGTTAAAATATGAAGCCCGAATCGTAACGCGCCTTTCACGTTGCACGTTTCTGTTTCGTCGTAATTACTATGCCGTCGAAGTCATGCGCGAAATAACAACGCACGTAGCCGAGATAACGCGAAAGAAACGCGCCGTCGAAAGCAAAGTAAAGGTTTTCTTATCTAACCCGGGGGGTCTTTTCCGATCGCACGGAACAAGGCTATCGGTAGGCCAGAAAGTAGTCGAGCCGGCGGAAATTGCGACCGTAAACAATGGCCGGGACGGAAGAAAGGGCATTAACAGTAGCAAAGCGTTTTCGAGCACCGACTCGAACTTGAACAACGGCACGGCAAACGCAATAATGGCGGCTACAGATCGATCGTAAATTCGTTACGGCGACCTACGTGGTTCGACTTGGCCTTAAAATTCCAAGCGCGAGCTCTCGCAAAGGCTCTTTTAACGTGGCTTTAATGCGTCGTGGCGTGACTCGCGCATGAACTGCGCGGCTCACGGAGCGAGCAAAATTACGCGCTCCTTGTCGCGTAAATCTGAACGAATGTCCGATTACGCGTGCACCGGCGATTTTGTTGCGTGAAAAACGCGCGCATTGCGTGTTTGGGCTCGCGCGACCTCGGCCTACACGGATCACGCCGAAATCCGCTCGAGGCGAGCGGATTTTGAATCGAAATCGATCGGTACGCGATCGCGATCGAATTTGCATTTCGTCTTTCTTGCCGCTCGCTTTCGGGCGCGTTCGGCCGATAACGAGCGGATTCGTTTGTTTTGACGCGATATGACGCGCGAACTGAATTTTGCGGAGCGCCGAAATAAGTCGCGAACTTCGAAGATTCGATTTAAATAAATGTTTGCGTCCCGGAGTCGAGGAGAATTGCGTAATATAAATTAATTTCTGAAGTTGTACTTTAATCTTACATAGAATGAGAGGAAACTCATTTGTGCTGAGAAATTGTGCAGTTAAGTTTAATGTCATTGAAACAAAAGTAATTTAAGTTATAAATATCAACATTCCTATTTGAAATTACTGGATATTATAGTTAATGACGTATGGCAGACAGTTCGAGTTGTGGATGTGCAAATTAGGTTATACATTATAGGTGACGAGATCGATTTGACCGATTCGATGACGAGAGGCTGTGATCGGTTTTTGAGTAGCGGCTAATTGGTTTCGATGGTGTCGTTATTGTGGCACCATCGCCTTCGAGAAAAAGCAAAAAGTTGATATGTAAAATATTGGATTATATGGAAATAATTCTATTAACGTCAAAATGTTAATTTGATAAAGAATGATAACGTCCTTGTTCTTTCAATAAACATATATATATTATTATTGTCGTAAAATTATGAAGATTTAATTATTGGTTAATATAAATATTTATGTTAATATATAATATATTCTATTAATGTTAGTGTTTTATAATTGTTTGTAAAAGAATATTCTTTTCTTACTTGTCCGTTTTTTATGGAATAAATTTTATTAAGTTAGCTTAGAAACTAAAATTTTTAATGTCAGTTAAAAAATAAATTCATTAAAATTTCTTGCATAAATTGGATTTACACGAGTATTTATATTTTATATAATTATATAATAAATTTTTTACGAACGATCATTATTTATAAAAGGGGTTATAAATAAATTAAGATGATTAATGCCCAAAAGATTATGATTATGAAGTTATTAGTAAAAGAGAGTGCGATAAAGAGAAAGAGAAAGCTAATCTGAGAGAAGAGTAAAAAGGTTATGAATTGTGGAAAACTTTTTAAGATATTTTATTTTATTAAATATAAAAATGAGAGAACATTTTCCAGTGCTTCGGTACGTAATGAAAATAATCATCTATATTTTTCCAAGGGTCTATATAAAAGTTCTTTAAATATTAAGTTCAAGATAATAGGGTTCGGTATAAATAATATATATATATATATATAAACAAATATCTAAATAATTAAGAGAAGAGAAAAACAGTATAAATATAATATGAAGATATTTTTCAAAAATTATAAAATAAAGTTTCAATTATAATTTTGCTATGTTATAACAATATATATGTTAAAATTTAAACAAGAACAAGTTGAACATTGCAGAAAATCATATATATCGTGCTGCAAATAAATATAAATAATTAAGTAATGTTATTTAAAATAAGGAAATCAATCTGTATATTGCAAATAGTTATAATAATAATATTAAATAAGCTATTTTATAAAATTTATCTCGTATATGAATGTTAAAGTTAAATGAAACTAAACTTCAATATTTTAATGAAATCGATTTTATTAAAAATACTTTTATTTATACAAGAATTATGTCAAAACATATGCCAAATTGTATCCTCTGATGATCATTAAATAAACATAAAATAATAAAAATATAATAGAAAATATATAAAAGTATTCAAACGTAATTATTTAAATAAACAATATTGGAATTTAATTAAATATATCTAAAATACATGTCGCTTGATATACATATTTTCCATGGTTGAAAAAATGGCAACGTTCCCTTTATACTTTCTATACACTCCGTTCAAAAAACATAAATCTTTTATCTCCAATTTCTTGATTGATTTTTTATCTTGTTTATAAATTAGTAATAAACAATTGAATATTTGATGAAGCGTCTCTGTTCTGCTTATATACATTTCATTGAAAAGAAAATAAATTCAGCTATTAAAACATTTTAATTTGTTCATTAAAAAATTTTATTTTACATTAATCAATTAACACAAAATTTCGTTTATCTTTATAATTTTCTGAATACTTTTTGTTTCGACAAACGGCGCATCTGTGTAACGAATATTATTCAAAAAAATTTTGTTATTCACAATAAATCCAACAGTCAATTTGAGTTTATCATCCTAAATTGATATATTGTTATGCAGAATATATTTTTATTTCAACATACGCGCACTTTTCATTCAACATTTCCAAATCATACATATTTTCATTTATTTCGACCAAAAAAGCTATTAGCTTATTTACACAAAAAGCCTTGTTATTATAATGACAATTTTATAGACGTTCGAGATTAATCGGCTGAAGTCTAATTAAAATTGCAAAAACCTTATCCTTATATGGGAATGATAATAATAGTCCTTATATGATAATAAAATAGTTCGACTAAAACCACGTAAAGTCTTGTTTCATTTCTACGAAATGTTCACGGCAAAGGCAAAATAACATTATTACAACGATTAAACGGATCAAATACACTTCATCTTTAAAATTATTTATACGAGCCTGATGCTGAACTTAATCACTAAAAGAAAAACTGCTGTTTTGCGGATTGAGAGTATTTGATTTTTTGTAAAACGAAACGCCAATGCATGAAATGGTTTTGCTTATCGAAATCAAAAGCCTAACGTTATATTGGAGTCTGCATTACGTACAATCTAGGTGTGCTTGTTGTACGTAACAAAACAGGCGCTGGAATTTTAATCTCAATAAAGAAACTCACTGTGTTGAGAGTAATAGAAACAATGTATTTCACGAGCAACGGAACGATCCAAGTAATTCATAATCTTAGATAAATGACTAACTTGTACATTGTAATGTTGAAACTAGTTTTAGGAATATTTGCAAACATAAGGATATTATTTACAGACACTTGAGGTACAATGCAATTCTCTAACATTGTCTAAACATGAATAATACTACTTAGTGAAAATAGTCAGCCAGCCAGAGGTAAAAGGAACAAGATGGATAAGATTTGCAGGGTAACGTACGTATTAGATGATGTTTGAAATTATTACATTTTATTTTGAACAAAATGAAATGAGTTTTAATTCCTTTTTAAATTATGTTTTTAATCCGTGTTATACAACACGACAAATGTATTATTATTTTATACAAAAATAGGTATATTAAATGCAATTTTATTATATATTTCCTTCTATTATATTATTATTATTATTAAGATTATATGAACTCAACGTTTTTTTACATTATAAATAATCAATTTTATATACAAATTTTAATATTAAGTATAATAATCTTGAATTTTATTAGTTTCATTCATTTTATGAAAGTATAAAATTAATTTACCACACGATTTAAATGTTGGTACTAATATTGATAAGAATTCAATTAAATGCTTGTATAGTATACAATTATTATGTCTTTCCTTCAATATTGAGCATAAAAGCTATTTATTTTACACAATACTGGCACGTGATGTGAACCGCTACTGTTGCGCTTAGTTTGTCGATGTTATTGGTGGAAGAACGTATTACATCCTAGCTGACCATTGATTGAGCTTTCGATGTCAAATATACGTGACAACATTTGCTAAATAATCGGCACTCCATTCTGCTGCGTCACATGTGACAGCAAGCACTTACTGATGAATTAAATCTTTCACATGCATACATAAGCAATCTAATGTCCTGGATTATTACTTACCACAATAAACAAATTATCGTTGTGATAGTTTCGACTAGTTGTTAAATAGATTACATGCTATTTGTTTTATTTGTAATTAATGGTAACGCACAAATTAAAAAAAAATCATCCATTTACAACACCAGCCAGAAATTATGTGCGTGAATGTTAATACCGAATTTTAATAATAATAATAATATACACGGAGAAAAAAAATATAATATAAATTACTATACCCTCTGGCGTTCAAATGATATCATGAAGGATATTTAAAAAATTACTATACCATTAAAGCAATATTTATTATATGATATAACAAAAATGTGTCAAAATTGCTTCTAGTTTTATTATACTATATTACAAATTTTACTATATAAATAAAAAAAGTTGTCATTATGGTATAGTAATTTTCTATACATCCTTCAAGATATCATTCGAACGCCAGAAGGTATAGTAATTTATACTGTAACTTTTTGCTCAGTGTACACTTTTTATTGTTCATTTTTTCCGTGTAAATAATCATTAATAATAGCTGTTAAAACAAAAAAAGAAATAGAACTTTGTAAGCGTGTGGCTTTATTAGACGTGTCGAAAGATGGTCAAAACGGTCTTAGAAAAATCATGATGAATAGACGTTTACACGGCAAACGTTTGATGTACAAATATGCATCTATCAACATCGGTGTGATTGAAATTGGTAGTTACACGAATAATGTACGAAAATAGCAACTGAAGGAGAACACGTGATTCTGAGCGTTCGATGTTCAAGTACGTCAGCAGCATGGGCCAATTATTTGCTAGGTGCATACTCAAATTATGCATCTCTATTTTTGCCGGGCATGACTAACACTTTCACATGCATCACCATTGCTCAGAGAATGTACCATCCGCTATTCGTAGTTCGCACACCACTGTATATTCAACGTCGAACTTCATCTAAAAGTATTGATAAATTTAGTTCTAGTCTCGCGTGATTGATGGCTAATAACGGCAATTTACAAGAACTGCTAAAACTAACATTTTAGCCAAATGATTAATAAATTTATTTTGATGAGAAAAGTGGTTATGCAATTAAACAAATCAAAATCTATACGTTTCGAAATTGGCAAGACGATTCTGTTTGCTTATATACAGTTTGTAATAATTAAGAAATTGTATAGTATTTCAATCATTTTAATTTTTTTATCTATTTTTTAGTGTTTCATTTATTTCAGATCAAATAAAAATAAGTAAAAAACGAAGTTTGTTGGACAATAAAGTTTATTTAACTGAATCACATTTTTGGAAATATATAAATTGTGTATATATCCAAGTGAAACTTAAGTTGGGAGTTCCATGTCAGTGCCTTGTTAAAAAGCCATTTATTGACTTTATTTGACTTGCCTGATAAATATCTTATATAGGTAAAAAAATTGCTAAATCGAGACCATATTTCTACACGTAGAAAAAACTTCGGTTAAAAATTACTGTGAGTTCGGTAAATACTGGTGAATGTTTGTAAATATATACGAAATTTCATCATTGTTTACTGCTGTAAAGTTGGATAATTTCTAACTAAAACTATTTGTTTTGTCCGTAAATTACCGTGTTTTAATAATATTTACTAAGCTTTCAGTAATTTTTAACCGGAATTTTTTCTGCTCGTATTACAGTTGATTCTTTCGGCAATTCTAATTACTTGATTTCATTTTCAGTATAAATTTGAGTCGAAAATACACAGTCTGAATATCGGTGTATTTGTAAAAATAATAAATTTGAATTCCTGACTCCGTATAATATATTATAAAAGGTGCTTTAAATTAATTCATCTAATAAAATGTTCTAACTACTACAATTACAGAGATAAGCTTCTTATCTTTGAAACGAAGTTTTGATCGAAAAATATGCATCGTCCAATTTCAATATGCCAAATATGACTAATTTGTCGTAAACTTCGATAAGTATATTTCATGCTTGGTACTTTCAGGAAAGTTTGTCTCTAATTATCAACGCACAGATAACGAAGTTGAGTGTAACTGCAATTCGCTAGAGCCGCATAATGTTCTCCGAGGGAGTTGGAAACGGCATTACAGTGAAATAGAAGAAACCTTTGTAAATGTCATTTTTAAAACTAAGATTACAAATCAATTATATCGGCAGATTATATGACATCGATATAGTCGCATAAAAATCAAGAGATATGCTCGGCATTTTCACTCATTGACTGAGAGTTTGGTCCAAGCGTCACAATATAGTAGAACATCTTATTTATTCATTTCAAGTGTAAATATATTGTAGCTACTGAATCTCGCTTTATACGAACATAGAATTAATTTTGACAAAATTCACCGGTGAAATACATTTACAGAATAATAATGTTGTATCGCATTAATATTTATACTTGTTATAATCGAATTAAAGGAACCAAACTCAAAGCAAATTGTATATATTTATTACCAAGTGTTAAATAAATGTTTTTGTTTTTCTCCTCAAAAATTATTCCTTTCTTGTAAATATGTTAGTCCATTTTATTAGATAAAATATAAATACTCTGTAATCTTAATATTAAACAAGGAGTTTAAATGGAAGAATGTGTATGATGATTGAATTTTGAATTAGATGAAAATGGAGTATATAAAAAAATATGTATAAATAATTAATGTTTTAAACAAGTTTTCTTTAAAGGTTTATATAGTAATAATGATTAATATGTAATTTTCAAATGCTGATATTAAAGTTAATCCAGAAGTCGTAATGAATTAAAAAATTTGTATTAAAATTGATAATATTTTTAAATTATATTCCTACATAATATCTTTTTGAATAATTATATACCGAAACACAAACATTCAGTTATAAAAATAAGTAAATCATTAATTTTGCATGAATAATTTTATTAATTATAAAAGTGCTCTTCACTTAAAATTTATCTTTTGCAATATTATTATTTTTGTATAAAAATAATTTAAATCTGTTTTAATAATCGGAAACGACGCAATTTCAGCTTTGTACGTCACAAAGCGTAATTAATAATTAATAGAACGTGTCTGTTTAATTATTTAAATATAACGAATATAAATTACAAATATTTTAAACTTACGTCAATAAGAGATTTGCGTATAAATCCGACGGATTGGTTTGAGGCATCAAAGCCTATACGGTACCTCTAGAAACTTTACTGACAGAATTTTTATTTTATATATAATTTCATATTTATATTCTTCGTATATATATCCATGTAGTAAGCAAAGTTCCATCAAAGGTATATTATAATAAAGCTACCTCAAACAATGAAAAGCGGTCGGTTTTTTACTGAAGCATTCTTTATTTCTATAAATATAAAAATGAACTATTAAGAACTTCATTTTTATAGTAATACTACCTTATTAAAATAGCGAAATAATATTTGGAAAAATAAGTAGTAAAAAGTACGTATCGTGCTACATGCATTTATTTTTATTATTGTCTTTGTTGTTATTTTCGTTTTTTTTTGTTATTTATGTTATTGCAATAAAATAAAAATAAATACAAATTAAATGTGTTATTTCATATTACACCAACGTCAATAAATTATACGTGTCAGTAATATTGTGATTTCTTTAAAGCCAAACTGAATTCTATCACTTGCCTTGTAATAATTTAAGTAACTAAAACGAAAATATACTGCGGATAAAATGACGAGACTTGGCTTTAACACCTCACAATGTTGTTCTCGGACTGGTGCAATTTAAATAATTTATTGTTCGGTTTGTTTTAAAATTTATGAATTTAAAAAATTAGTCTCGCCAATGGCGACCCGGCTTGTGGTCAAATCCTATACAGACAGTCGCATGTGGCAAAGTATATGGCCACGTAAATGACAAAATATGGCTGGTCCCTTTAGATAATCGTCGTCCACAATTCTGCGTATCTCTTTTGCGTGCAAGTGTATTTGTAAAAATATGTACGTATTTTATAATAAGATACTGCTTGAACTATAATAATGGAACAATTGTATTTAACTAATAGAATTGTTCATTATTTTAAATAAGAATTAAGCTAATTTTTGTAGCAGCAATGTTAAAAATCAATATAGTTTCAAGTTAAATGAACAAACTAAATTTGTTAAATTAAGTGAACTATTTAACTTGTAATTCTTAAATGGTTAGCAATGAATGTCGATACGCTCGACATAATCGTATTTATAGTTTTTGCTTCAATCAAGAAGATAGGAGTATTCTGGATAATTAAGATGGAGGAAGAGGAGACGTGTAAAATTAAGATTTTCATTAAAATAATCCGAATGTGCATTCTCAACCTATTTACAAATTAATAGTCGAATTGATAAATTTGTTAAAAAATTTAGAAATTGAATGATACACGTGTTACTTTTGTATGCGAAATGCATAATGTATGAGGAAGTAAATGTATATTTTTATTACGCGTTTATGTAATTTGAATGCAATAAACAACATATATAGGCTTAATACTATAACACTTAATAATTATTTTTACTATTTACGTGAAATTTGAAAAAATACACACAAAAAGAAAAATAATATTAAAAAAAAGAGAAAACAGAAACGATGAAATTATTATGAATTTTTTGATTACGAAATAAATAATGTATTGCTTCTAATTCATTGACTACAATAACTAATTAATTAATTTTTCAATATTAAATTTCAAGTATATGAAAATATAAAACATAAAATTAATTTCTAATATGCGTATATTCTTTGTATATATAGCTTTATATTCGGAATATTTTAAAAATGTTATAAATGTTAGAGTTATGTCGACAACCAAATATGTTATAGACAAATAGTTTATTCAAAATACTTATAACGATATTTATTTTCAACAATTAATATTAAAATTGTTATAAACTCAAACTAAATTACAACATTCTTTATTAAGTTATTGTTTGAGTATTACATAATCGTATCGTATCATATACGATTTTGAAGTACACGGAAGTTATTATCCTAGATGGATTTGCGAAAATATGTAGTGAGGATGTGAAATGATTATTACTATATATTTGAAACTTTTCATGCCTCACAAATATTTTTATCCTGTCTGGACGAAGATTCAGGCATCGACGGGGGTTATGCGAACTGTTGCCTCTTGTATTTGGGAATTTTAAAGCGATAGACCTACCACTACCGGGCCATTAATCATTTAATCTGTAGAAATGGGTCAATGCTGTGTCCTGTAGCTGGCTTTTTCTTATTTATCGACAGGAACTTTTCAATTTTAATTCAGCAGAAGATACGGTAGCGATCGTAATACGTCATAAACGTATTTTCTAAATCAGTTTTTTTTCTTGGTTTTATAACGAACGGCATTTATTATTATTATTATTATTATTTGGAAAACCTTATTAAAACAATCAAAACGATACATTTATGAACCGAAATGAACGTATAAAATCACGTTTAGCTTCTTTGAAAATAGCTTTTACATTTCGAAATATCTGTGCACCGAGAATCATAGCAAAATCTGTTGTTGACGGTATTTGTTCAGTCAGTTCTGTTTATCATTTTTGCTTCCTTAAAAAATATATCGAACGTATATGCTTACAACTTCGTCTCATTTGTTATTGAAAATATATGCATTTCTGAAATCAATGTGTCTGCTTTTAACGTTATACCAATCAAAAATAACGGATCGATTGTTTTTCGTTTTACGTTATTGTCAAATTAAAAGCGCTGACTTAAAAATGGATCAAGCGTCAGTTAATACCACTGTCGGAATGTTTAATGAGCGTGGAAAAATGCGATATGAATTTTTCATTGTAATAAAAATTCTTTTCTATCATCATTTTCTGAAGATGTGCTGCAATTTAATGGCAGTATATCTATCGAACATCGCGTTCAAATTCGCAGTAATGAAAATATGAAATTGTCTCTCAGTGTACTCAGCCATAATAGGCGGTTTCTGCAGCTGATTCAGCTGAAATGTATGTATCGATAAAAAACGCATATGTTATAGCTACTTCGCGCTGCTTTATGACACAATCAAATTTCGTGCCGTTTGTGCACGGAATGCGACATTTCACATTTATAATCGAAATCAAATTCGTAATACTTTGACCGTGAGCTTTTGATCAACATCCAAATCGAAAATAAATTGGGTTTGCCCTGTCAGTCATTTGGCCCAGATCAGGATAAAGTCTGGAATGCCCTATTAAGTGTTACCTCCTGATTATTAAACTATATATTTGTATTTATATACATCTAAATTAATGTCTATGAATAATACTAATTAATTTATTTAGATATTGTTTATATAATCACAGTACTGTGTATAACACACGAAAGTGTTTTAATAATTTAAGGAGCCTACTGTAAATTTCCAAATTTACGCAAATATACATGCGTTTTTAGAAATGTAAAAGAAAAATTATTCCTAATTATATTTGAACATTAGCTAATTAAATTACACCATTTAGTTTGTAAGAAAATAAGGTTCTCATAAGGTTTTCCAGATATGTTGCTTATATAGGATTACATATATGAATAAGCTTAACCAAGGCCTGATTTTAATCTGTCAACATATATGTGATTAAAATTACGTGGATATTAAATATGACAATAACATAATGTCTAATTTTTATATTATATGTTCAAAGCGTAGCAACCTTTTCATGACACCGTAAATTAGTCAGGAATTAAATATGATTGTAACATAGCATGGTAGCTCTAATTTATTAATTTATTTACATATGCTTTATTTAAGCCAAAAACTATTTTAATTTTAAATCTAACATATTTAAGTTTGAAGTAAAAATTAATATTTTCCTGGTATCCCAATAATCACCATAGCTATTATGTTATATCCATAAATAAATTCCAATCGGGTTACCTGATCTGTTCCCTATATGTCAACAAGATTGCCATATTAAGACCATAGTTCAGTCCTATTCGCAGCAACGATTTGAGCACGAATCTTTTCAATCAAAGTTATAATTACGAAATGCAACATTTCCGTCAATTACACTTCATTTTAAGACCATCATTACGTTGTTGTATTATACTTAAACGTATTATAAAGAATGATAATTCGATTTATTCGTCGCGTATTAGTGGAACGAGTTTCCACGGCGTATAGTATCCGTTGCTGTAGCAACATGACCCGATGTAGCTATAAACGTAAAGTATTGCCGTCGTGTACAACAATATCATCTTGTGATCTACTTATTGCCACTTGTATCTTGAAACCACCACTTTACGACATAAAGCGCCGACTGCGTGCTCACGGTAGCTCATACCTTACGTCGAAGAGTTACGCTAATCGACTATAAAACGCACGAAAACGTGTTTGCAATCCTGTTTCTTTGAATCACGGGTCGTCGGCGTGCTGATAAAAATATTTATGTATCATAATCATTGTGCTTTTTGCATTCGTAAATTTACATTAATCCTCACAACATAAAAACAAACGTCAATTAGCGTGACTAATGGGTGTTACGATAACAATTATTATCATGTAAATGTTATTTTGCAATCACTTACTCCGTTAACTTGATAAAATATCGAAATTGGAGTTACAGAATTTTTATAAAATGTTATACGCAGGTTAGATATTTCGGGTTTAATCGTTATTCTGATATTAATATGTGTTTAAGTGTACAGTGATTGTATTTTGCAAAAATATGTTGTATTTTAGTTTTGAATATATAAGTGAGAATATATATGAATGTCCGATGTAACTAAATATGTCAAGTGTGATATTTTGATGCCACGCAAACTTTGTTTGTGATAAATACGATTTAAATTTGTTTACAAAAATAGAAAAAAAAACGATATATAATTTCATTCGAATATTCTTTCACCTAATTTAACAATGCTGTTTAACGAAATTGTATAAAAATGGTTAATAAAGCTGAGTATACATTTATTTTTATATTGTAAAACATATTTTATACTTTTAAATATGGAAATTGCTGTCACGTGCTGACATATGACAAGTAAACAAATCTATAAAATCATGCTTCTAATAAAATGCAATTCTACTTCCTTCTCTAGTAGTAAATGAAAATAAATTAACCTATATTTGACGAATCCAATTGTACGAATAATATGAATAATAAAATCAGTACTATTATTATTATTATTTGTAATTGTTTCAAGATATTTCCTGACAGTAATTTAGAGCTATTATTAACATAGAGATATTTTCTAAAAAAATTTAACACTATATTTGTTGTACGATATATAAAATATAATTTCATGAACATATACATTAGTCATATTACAATTATTGATTATCACAGTTTCTGATTTATTTTTGAATGAATCAAGTATATTATTTGGTATAATGAACAATTCATAC